>JBBPBX010004342.1:0-10200 GCA_038048925.1 Garcialebias charrua | reverse complement strand
ATATATATATATATATATATATATATGTATATATATATATATATGTATATATATATATATATATATATATATATATATATATGTATATATATCACATATATATATGTATATATATATATATATATATATATATATATATATATATATATATATATATATATATATATATATATATATATATATATATATATATATATCACACACTTTATGGTATTGTAGGCCATTGCATTAGGTAATACATTCAGCAATTACTTTTACTTTAATACTTTAAGTATTTTTAAAAGCAAGTACTTATTTACTTTTACTTAAGTAAAAATATTAATATGGTACTTCTACTTTTACTAGAGTATATTTTTGTCTGTTTATTTGCACTTTTACTTAAGTACAGTGTTTGAGTATTTTCTCCACCACTGGATTTACCTGACTATATAAATATGCCCCAAGGCCTCCTCCCCGCCAACAGATTGGAATGGCCTCATATACATACCAATGGCTTTAAAAATGCTAATTCAATTTGTCAGTTTGACAATCCCATGGGTTGCATAGGTAGAATTGTCATTTTGACAAAAACTGGTAGAGCTAGTGTTAAACAACAAACAACAGAAAAAAAAAACATAGGAGAGAAATAGAAAGTGAAATGCAAAGTATCAAAACTAGCAAAACACCACAAGGTAGATGTACAAAATCAAAAACAAGAACATATCTGCAATGGTTTTTGCCAGGATTCCAAAAGATTCTTAAAACCATTTAGGGAGGTCAGGGCCGAGAGCTTCAAATCTTTTTGTAAGATATTCCAGGAAGCAGGAGCAGAGTAGGAGAAGGCCCTTTTTCCAAGTTCAGTCCTCACTGACGGAACACTGCAGGTGATCATGTCCTGAGAGCGCACACTGTAGCTGCACTCACGTAAAGACATGTAGGAGGAGATGTATGAGGGCAGCAGACCGAGAAGTGATTTAAAGATGAAAATGTACCAGTGGAAGAGTCTGTGTGAGGTTAATGATGTCCAGTTAACCAGTTAACCAGTGGGCAGCACGGTGGCACAACTGGTAGAGCTGCTGCCTCTCAGCGAGAAGGTTGCCGGTTCAAATCCCGGTCCGGGGCCTTTCTGGGTGGAGTTTGCATGTTCTCCCCGTGCATGCGTGGGTTTCCTCCGGGTACTCCGGTTTCCTCCCACAGACCAAAAAACATGCTTGTTAGGCTGATTGGTGACTCTAAATTGACCCTAGGTGTGAGTGTGAGAGTGGATGGTTGTTTGGTGTGAGTGAGACAGGTCCCTCTTGTAAATGAGTCCCCGTGACTCAACGAGGCTAGCCTGTATAAATAAAGGTTGAATGAATGAATGAATGAATACAGGGTGCAGGGGTGGGTACGATAATCACAGCCAGTTATGAATCTTAGAGCACCATGGTAGACAACATCCAACATCCGCAGGGTGCTTGTAGGATCATTCATGTAGAGAATGTCACCGTAATCAATGGAGGGCAGGAAAGTCACAGATACAAGGCATTTCCTAACATTCAGTGTTAGACATGATCTGTTTCTGAAAAAGAAACCCAGTTTAAATTTCAGTTTCTTTACTAGGTTTTCCACGTGGAGTTTAAAAGAGAGCTGTGAATCAACCAGGATACCCAAATATTTATATGAATCAACAAACTCAATTGGGACACCATTTGAGGATAAAATCAGAGGAAGATCTACTGGGACCGACTTCCTACTTGAAAAAAACATCCCTTTTGTTTTATCAGCATTTAGTACAAGTTTGAGACGGAACGGAGTTGTTGATGATGTTTGAACAATATTTGGAGTGTGCTTCTTTAAAAGAAAAGTCGTACGCTTTCTGATGTTCTTTATATGCCTGTTTATGTACAGATAGACCGGATGATTTTACATGTAAATCCCATTTAAATCCCTCCACATTTAAATCCTTCCACAGCACTGAGACTGCCCTACTGAAGGTTTTTAACGACATCTTCCTATCCACAGATACTGGTGACTCTGTGCTGCTTGTCCTATTGGACCTCACATCCGCTTTCGACACCATCGACCATGAGATCCTCATTGCTAGGTTGGAGCAGTGGGTGGGCATCTCAGGATCAGCCCTAAACTGGTTCAGATCCTACCTCTCTGACAGATCCTTTTGTGTTTCCATCAACGATTTTACTTCTGCAGTGGCGGCTCTTAAATGGGGGGTTCCGCAGGGGTCCATCCTGGGTCCTCTCTTGTTCTCCTTATACCTGCTGCCACTCGGTGCTATTTTCCGGAAACACAATATACCCTTCCACTTCTACGCTGATGACTGTCAAATTTACTTCCCCCTAAGACAAAATGGTACAGGCTCTATTCAACCTCTGCTCGACTGCCTGGCTGACATCAGGGACTGGATGGCTTTAAATTTCTTAAGCTTCAACGATAAGAAGTCGGAAGCCATATTGTTCCTTCCCAATGACACAACCTCAAACCACTGCATTGACCTGTCTGCTCTACCCCTGTCCGAAAAACAAAAAGTCACAAATCTGGGAGTGATAATGGATCCTTCCATGAAACTCAACAGTCATGTAAACATGATCGTCAAATCCTGTTTTTTCCAGCTGAGGCGTCTGTCTAAGCTGAAGCCCATATTATCAAAAAACAACCTGGAGACAGTGATTCACGCATTCATTACATCTAGGCTGGATTACTGCAATTCCCTTCTGCTTGGCGTCAGTCAAGCCACCATTGCACGATTACAACTGGTTCAGAACGCAGCTGCCCGATTTTTAACCAGCACACGCAAAAGAGAGCACATTACACCAGTCTTGGCCTCCCTTCACTGGCTACCGGTTCATCTTCGAATCCAATTCAAAATTCTCATGTATGTCTACAAATCGCTGAACAGTCTCGCCCCCGCCTATCTCTCGGATCTGATACACCCATATGTCCCTCCACGTGCTTTGAGGTCAGAGGATCAGGTACTCTTAATAGTTCCAGAAACTCGCCTTAAGCGCAGGGGTGACAGGGCTTTCTCTGTAGCAGGCCCAAGACTCTGGAACGAGTTACCGCTGCTCATCAAACAGGCCCCCTCCCTCTCGGTTTTCAAATCCCGGTTAAAAACTCACTACTACTCCATTGCTTTCAATGCCAGCTGATTTGTATTGGATCGTTTTATTTATGATCTGCAATGTTTTTATGTTTTTCGTGTTGTACTTCATTGTCTGTGTTGCCTGTTGCGTGTTTGTTTGTCCAGCACTTTGTGTGGACTTGTTCCTGTTTAAAGTGCTTTATAAATAAAATGGTATGGTATGGTATGGTATGTCTCTCAATAGCATGTCCAGTTGCTTTCATCTTGCGCAGCTCACCAGTGTACCAGCGGGCTGAACGGGAGAAAGACACCAGTCTTGTTTTCAAGGGAGCATGTAGGTCCAGAAGCTCCTGGAGAGATTGGTTGTAGTAATCCACAGAGTCATTTGCAGATGAATGATTGACAGCGGTCAGGGAGTGAAGATCAGCGAACAGAACATCAGGGGAAATGTTTTTAAAGTCACAGAACTGGATAAGTCATTTGGGATTTGGAGCAGACAAAGTTGAAGGCACTTCCAGGGAGATTACACTGTGGTCTGAGATACCCAGGTCATATACAGACAAGTTATTGATGAGTACAGTGTCTGTAATCACCAAATCCAGAGTATGCCCCCTACTGTACGTAGGGGCATCAACGTGTTGAGTGAGATTGAGAGAGTCCAAAAGAGACTTAAAATCTGTTGCCAGAGGGGAAGAGGAATTATCAATGTGGATATTTAAATCGCCAAGAAAAATATTTTTCACAGGAGAGGTGCAGAAAAAAGTGAGGAGGTCATGTACCTCTGAGTTAAGTGAAACATGCAGTTTGGGAGGCCTATAAATCAATATAACGTTCATCAGGAGGGGGGCTTTGAGGTTGAAGGCCAAACATTTAAAAGAAGAAAAGTCCTGAGAAGCCAGATGTGACCATTTTAAATTACTGCGGTAGATTACAGCCAGACCACCACCGCGGCCAGTGCAGCGGGCTCTCTGCAGATAACTGTATCCAGAGGGACAAGCTTCATTCAGAGAACTGAAGACATCTGGTTGATGCCATGTTTCAGTAAGGCACATGAGGTCCAAGTTCTTCTCCAGAATATGATCATGAATTAGACAAGATTTGTTGGATAATTGAAAAGTTATATTTTAATACCAGTTGGAGTAGAAGCCTTTAGAAGAGGTTTAAGCAGACTGAAGTCCACTCCACGTTTTCCTCGCCACTTCGTCCGCCATGTTCTTTCAGCAATATCAGGGACTACAGATGCAGCGTTCTGATGACGTAATCGAGGTGTGACACGTCTCGTAGACCAGACAGAAGGGATGGCTTGCCAAGAATAAACAGATTTCTTCCGAGAGCCTCTATGCATATAATGAGGTCTACGCAGAATTCCCAGTTGTTTTATGGTAGAAACAGAAGGTGGAATGGAGCAGTTGTTAAGTCCAATCAGCTGGGACAACATCGACGAGCCAGCCAAGCTAAGCAAAGAGCTAGCCGCTAACAGCAGACCCACGGCTCTGAAAAAGTTATCCAAGAAGCAGTGAGATGTTACTTGAATGAGCATAACTTGAATAGTAACACAGGAGAAAATCCAGAACAGTCCAGATGACACAGGAGGTTGACAGAGGCAGCAGGTAAGCACAACAATAATTGCAGCTAGTTCTCCAAGCAAAGTTTGTGCTGCCGTGCTCGAGTTGTAGGTTGACAGCCCAAAATTCCGGTTAGGAAGTACTAACTAAGCTGTCCGTATAAGTCCTTGATTGATAAACCACTGAACAAAATAAGTCCAGATAAATGTCCACTAATATGGCAACAGCAAAATAACTTTTTAGCGCAGAGAAGCGACGAACATACAGCGCCAGCGTCCTCTCCCCTCTCACGCTTGATTAATGTTTAATGTAATTTTGTCTCATCTGTCCATAAAACATTCTTCCAAAAGTCTTCTGGCTTGTCCACGTGATCTTTTTCAAACTGCAGACGAGCAGCCATGTTCTTTTTGGAGAGCAGTGTCTTTCTCCTTCAACCTGCCATGACAACATTGTTGCTCAGTGTCTCCTGATGGTGGACTCATGAACATCAACATTAACGTGAGAGAGACCTTCACTTGTTAGAAGTTACTCTGGGCTCCTTTGTGACCTCGCTGACTATTCCACACCTTGGAGTGATCTTTGTTGGTCCACCACTCCTGGGGAGGGGAACAATGGTCCAGAACTTCTTCCATTTGAACACAATCAGTCCGACTGTGGATTGGTGGATTCCAAACTCTTTACAGACGTTTTGTAACCTTTTCCAGCCTGATGAGCATCAACAACTGTTTTTATGAGCTCCTCAGAAATCTCCTTTGTTCCTCCATGATCCACATCCACCAACATGTTGTGAAGAGCAGACTTTGATAGATCCATCCATCCATTATCTTTTACCTGCTTCTTCCATTTTGGGTCAAGGGGGTCGCCAGTGCCCATGTCCAGCATTCACTGTGCGAGGGGCAGGGTACACCCTGGACATGTCTCTGGTCCATTACAGGGACACAGAGACAAACGAGACAAACAACCATTCACTCTCTCACTCACACCTAAAGACAATTTAGAGTCACCAATCAAACATGCATGTTTTTAGTCTATGGGAGGAAACTGGAGAAAACCCACGCATGCACGAAGAGAACATATAAACTCCACACAGAAAGACCCCCGGACCAGGATTTGAACTGGTGACCTGCTCGCTGAGCGGCAGCAGCTCTACCAGTTGTGCCACCGCGCTGCCCTAAAACAAAAATGTAAATTAAATTTCATATTTTTTATTTTAGGCTGAGATAGCTCTAAGACTGATGATTTTGTTTGAAAAATAATATTTAAAAAGGAGTATTTTTAAGCAGTAAATGAGGTGGTTGATTTCCCCCGTAAGAACCATGAATGGTCATCAAGTTAAAGGACGATTAAAAAAGGTCCAAATCATTAGCATGTTTTTGTAGAAGCTCCTTGTGTCTGCATTCTGGGTCTGATCCAGATACCCCTTGTGAATAAAATCTTTTTTCTAAATCTACAACACAACACAAAGAACCCATCCCATCCGAGTGAGCAATGGTTCATAAAGATGTGAAGTTCAGTGATGGGTCAAAGGGCAAGCAGCTGTTGCATTTCCATTACAATGTTTGTGTGTAAACTGACATCAAGAGATAGAAGAAAAAAAACAAAAACTCATGAAACTTAAGCTGTGATTGTGTAAAAACTATAAACCAGTTAAGACGTGCAAAACGTTCTTTTTTTAATTTCATGTGTTTCACCAAAATCCCATTGGTCTCCAACAGTATTTCTCGCCAATTTACTTTTAGTAAATTTTGCATATATGTCAAGGGAATGTGTCTTATTTGCACTAACCATGCTCCATAAATTTCACTGCTCTGCACTGTGATTGTGAAAGATATTAAAATGTCTTGAGCTGTCAGTAAGGACAGCAAGAGAGTTTTAATGATCCTCAAGCTGACTGACATGAATACTGTGTGACGTGCGGTCAGGGGAGGCAAGTGAGGCCGTGCCTCACCTGCCATCATGGAAAGAAGAAAAATGTAAATTGGAAAAAAAATGTAATTATTGTATTTATCCTTTGATTTGTACTATAAACTTATTTTAGGTAAAACTAAACCAGTTTTAAGTTATTTTTATTCAAAATCACCGATTTTTCTTATTTATCGTTCAAATATTGAGGAGACGTGCGGGAGGCACCCGGCAGCTGCGCCTCACCAGGATTGCACAATCACTCGGTTGAGCTGCAGTGAGCCCGTATTCCTGCCTCTTTTATGTCGCTATTAAAATGTCAAAATACTTTTGCTATATAAACTACATTTCTATAGTTTAGCTGGTGAATATAATGTATACCGGTAGTGTTTTTGTCGAAAACTGTATGTATGTGTAACATGTTTCTTGTGCCGAGCGATCATAAAAACGGCTGTGAAAAGGTGCCGGATGAGGCACGCAGTTGTCCTACCTCATCGAGGAGGCGGGGCTAGTGAGCCCAGGGATTCTGCTTGCACCTGCTCCGCTCCGCTGCAGAAGAAGTGACAGATTGGATCCCGATTAGCTATAATTTCGCAATGGAGGATTACATTTCTAAACGAAAACAATTTTCTAAATTGGATTTTCAATCGAAGCAGGAGGTAATACTAAAAAACATTTCTCCAAATTAAATGTGCTTTTTTGTGTTCTACAGTTTGTATGTGTAAAGATTGCTGATATGAGATTTTAAACACAACCCGTTTACTGCTGCCAATCAAATGGCGAATAAATGACTCTGTAGGGATCATGTATACCGTATTTGTCGGAGGAAAATACGCACCGGTGTTTAATACGCTTTGTCCAATTATTAACAATAAACAAGAAAAAATCGTACATAATACGCTTCTGTGTTTAATACGCGTCATCGCCACGCGACGCGTCAGCGCCTCATTTGCCCTGATTAAGATGGCGGCGACAGAAGCAAGCGAGTACGAAGAACTTCACAAGGAAACACGGTAAAAACAATTATTTCTTTGCGAGAAAAAATATATTTCTTAGCTGACTTTATAGTAGACGTGCTTCTGAGCTTAACGAAATGTTCAAATCAGCTGGATAAAAAAAAAAAGTTCGCCGAATTTTAGGCAGGCGGTTCGGACCGGACGCTTTGTTTCTTTAAATTTAGCTAAATAAACGCTTAAAAAATATATTTCTTACCTGACTTTATAGCAGACAGTCCCCTGAGCTCAACCAAATGTGAAATCAGCTGGATTTAAAAATCCGCGGTGTGGTTTATGAGTTACGGTATCTTGCTAACAAAAACAGCTACATCCATAGCAAGGGGCGGGCAGCGACAGAGTCAGTCCGACCAGAGGAGGCTTTTTTCGGACACATGAGCTAGAAACGTCTGGAAGTGGCCCTCCTCCTCCTCTTCGCTCTCTGAGTCCTCTGCTGCTGCCCATAGCACCCATAGCGGCCGAAACTGGTACTGCACCATTTTTGCCCAAAATGTAAAACGGCGAATCAGAGCGAAAAATGGGTCTAAAAATATGGGAAAAAAATCTATAAATAATACTCTTCGGTGTATAATACGCAGGACATTCAAATGAGATAAAAAACTGCGTATTATACACCAGTGTTTACGGTAAGATCTGATTGTGATGAAGTCAGTGCCTCACCAGCCATGAACCTCACTCACTGCACGTCACTGACGTAACCTCAGAGTTTTTGAGAGCTGCTGCTGGCTCCCAGATTCCTCTCGCGCCTGTCTGCAGCTGGGTCCTGATAACAGCTGGACAGGGCGGGGAGGGGCCTGGCGGCTGGAAGTTTCTATAAAACTGATTTTTTTTTTCTGTTCAGGAAGTCAAAACGGGCCAGAGCCTCAGAGAGGGAAAGCATTGATCAGTGTGAACTTGTAAATGCATTGATCTTCTGTGATTGCTGGCTGTTCTCCAAAGCTTTGTAATAAATCTGATGACCTTACACCTGGTTGTTTAGGGAATCCCTTTTCTCAATGACAAAGCACACTTTTTCAAATTAAGCCGCACAGTTTGGTTTATAATTAGCTTTTTATTTAACAAAGCTGCACAACAGGACCCCCCCCCCCCCATCAAAACAACTAAACCGTGATAAGGATGCTTCAGTGCTACTACAGTGACACCTTTAATCTTCAGTAATCAGGCAGTGCAGTATGGTTATCGGTTTCATGGGGATTCAGCATGCATTAGTGTTTTGAATATAATTATGTGATGAAAGCCAGAAGGATCTGTTCAGTTTACAGCGACGTGTTAAAGGGTATTGATAAAAGCCGTGCAACGATGTAAACAAAACACTTTGGAAGAGAAGATGCAGTTTACAGTGGATGACGGCTGGGACACAGAGAACAGGGAGAGCAGGAGACAGCGGCTGTACCTGATCCCTGATGTATTCATTCTTAAATAATGATATGAATATTTTGTAGAGGTGGCCGACTCTGCGCTGCAAATCACAGCGAGTCGCTGCAAAATTGAACGCCCGGGGGCTTCAATTATTCATGCGTCGCTCCTTTAACAATCTTTTTCCATCACAGGGCAATTTATTCAGGTAGTAAAATGTGGACTTGTCCGCCTCGTGTGCCACTGAGAGCACTCACCTCAGTGTGAGGAGAGGAACAAACCCCCAGCAGTACAGGGACACCTGCTGCCGGAGCACAGAAAACTCATTTCCAACTCTTCCATTTCAACCAGTCGTCTTGTTTTAACCTGGCGTGATCGGCAACGTGAATCTTTAGCAAACAATGGATGGAGTTGTGCAGCGACACTCCAGTCTGAAGCAGCTGCTGCATGAATAAAAAGCGTGCACAACAGTTCGCTCAGGGCAAACCTGAGCAAATATCACATCACAGGACCAACCAGATGATCCAGATGTTGAGAAAAGATGCATCTTAAACAATCACTATCTTACCTGCAGCAGTCACCGTCTGAGAGATGGCATCCTTGGCATGTGCTCCAAAGACCCCTGAGAGGAGAAAAAGAATAAACATTAGATGTAATCATTAAAGGTTCAGTATGCAGTTTCTGTAGAACTGCAGCACTTAGAAAAAATTTCAACAGGCAAAGCATTCTGATCCCTCCCCCTCAGAGCCATATATGGCTCTGCTCTCCCATGGTCTGTTGGAATTCAAATTCAAGCTCTGTTTTTATTGGCTGATTCAAATTCAAGCTCTGTTTTTATTGGCTGGTTACAAACTCTGTTTTTATTGGCTGGAAAATGGCGGGTCACCTTTTCTTTTTAGAAATGCTTATTTACCACCTGGAGAAGCAAGGGGACAATATATATATATATTTTTTTTTCAGAGATTACCTGGCTAACATCA
Organism: Garcialebias charrua; assembly: GCA_038048925.1. Classification (NCBI taxonomy): domain Eukaryota; kingdom Metazoa; phylum Chordata; class Actinopteri; order Cyprinodontiformes; family Rivulidae; genus Garcialebias; species Garcialebias charrua. The sequence goes on along the minus strand of JBBPBX010004342.1, from coordinate 326 downwards.
GTCTGTCAGGAGGTAGTGACAGAGTGAAGAAATATGTTTATAAAAAAAGCTACATACTGAAGCTTTAAAGTTGTGTTTGGCCCTTCAGCTCCTGTAACTGAGCCAGAAGAGGTCAGGGACTCACTGGAAATCCCTTCTTATCTTCTTCATCTCTCCTGTTCACTGCACAGACCAGTAAACAGAAGGAGGTTCAACATGATCACATCTCTGGATTTGTTTGTTTGTTAAGTTAGTTTGTTTATTTTATTCGTTTCATTTCAATTAAAAAACACAAATACAATTTCCAAACAAAGAAAATAAAATACATATAAACTGAAAGGCAGCAG
>JBBPBX010004341.1:51265-77286 GCA_038048925.1 Garcialebias charrua | reverse complement strand
GTTTCAACTCTGTTAGACGCTGTTGGAAGCATTCAGGTGAAGTTTTGTCAGCCGTGGTCTGTGGTGGTTCTGGTTCGGTCCAGTTCACGCAGACTCCTGTACAAAGCTTTGTTTGACCGCCGAGTCAGAAGCCTGAAAGCTAATTTAACATCTACAAGATTGCTGTTGTGGTATTTTACATTTTAGAGCAGGTCAAAGAAGCATATTACTGTTAGAACGTGTCGGATAGTGGTTCTGTTCAGACCCGTGTTTCTGATCCACGACAAAGTGGACCGGTACCGACCTTAACGCGCTCCGAGAGAGTCCGTGTTTGTTCAACAGCTGCAGTGCTGTGTTACTGAGCGTAACTAAGTTGGCCTGTCTAGGTGTGTTCGCCGCATGTTTCAGAATTTTGGAAAGTTAATTTGTAGCGTCTGAGTTGTTTTAAGAGTCTATAAAGTTGTGGTCTGTTGTGCGAGCTAACGTTAGAGCTACGTGTCCAAGTACACGTTTGTTTATGAGCTGTGATTGGATGAAACGAGAGCTGTGTGCTGTCAATCACTCAAGTAGCGAACGCTGATTCGCTGTTGTGTGCTGTCAATCACTCGTAGCGAGCGCTGATTCGCTGTAGTGGGAACGCACGCCGTTGCGACAACCCACTTTGTCGTCATTTCCGGTACTTCATTGGTCGAAGGTTAGAAAACTACATTTACCATGGTTGCTTGGGAAAAGGACTACAAGCACTGTGATTGATTGGTTGACGTCACGTATCTGTGTAGCGAGCTCCGCCTCGCTCAGCACAGCAGAGCTGGTGACGCGCTGCGTCGACCCGCCTATTTGTGTCGTCATTTCCTGGTGCACTTTCAGTGACGAACAGTCACATTCACAAAAAACATCATAAAAAGTCAGCATTTTATGGTGAGTTACCAGCTTTTAATTTTGTTCTGTACACAAACAATAGCTCCTGTTTATTTTAAATAAAATATTTAGAATAACAGAGGTACGGACAAACATTTTTGCTTATTTTAAATACAAAGAATTTAAAATAACAAACAAAAGTACAGTTTTCACTCCAGATAACTAAAAATTTTTTCCTTTCTCTTCCTTTCTCTGACACATCATCTTCCACAGTTGTCCTGTGCACATTTAAACTTTCCTGTTTATTTCAAATAGTGAAAAGTTTAGAATAACGAATACAGAACATCTTTTATTTTGATTTTCACTGAAAATCCAGATAAAAGATGGCAGGCACAGAGGGTGAGACCCCTAACACCACTGATACAGGGCAGCCTGTGCCACCTCAAGGCCACGACCCGACCAAAGCAGATTGGATCGAATGTGCCTTATTTTCACTCACAGGGCCCATCACAAACTACCATGAAGAGACACAGTTGATGGAGGAAGCAGATGTGGACAGTGCATTAAAAACTGTAACAGCTGGAACCACAACGGCTGAAAAGAAAGCAGACAGAGATAAACGTTTGGCTAAATTAAGCCTTCTGTTAAAGGCCAAGCTAGACTTTGAAACTGCTGTACGCCGGGCTGTCTCTACATCATGTTTAACAGCACAAAGGGAGGTTGCCACTTTACAGCAGGAGGTAAAGAGTTTAACACAGTCGAGTATTGGCAGCGCTGAACAAACGCGTAGTCTCTACGAAGAATGCAGAGTGTTAAAAAGGGATTTTGACCAATCACAAGTTGATTTGGAAAAATGTGTGGTGGAGAAGGATAAGTATTACCATCAATACAAGTCGATTCAGGCGGATTGTGGGGAGGCACGAGACGCGCTGGAAAAATGCACGGACACCCTGGAATCATTATCACTACGGTACACAAGGCTGCAAGAAGATTATAGAAAATCACAAGAACAGCACATGATGTTACAACGTGAAAATGATGGGTTAAAAGTCCAACTGAATAGTTGTAAAATAGAGCGTGCATCAGCAATGAACAAACTCTTTGAAGAAGAGAGAAAATGTTTGGGTCTCATGAGTAAACACCTTGAGAACTCACCGCCTCCGCTGCCTCCTCCCATACCTGATGACCTACTCCCTCCTCCACCGCCCCCGCCCATGCCAGATGCACTACTCCCTCCAACACCACCGCGCCGTCCCTTAGGGCCTCTAAAACCGACAATCCCACCGGATGCGCCGGTGGGTGGATCTGATAATAACCCACAAATACCTCTATCAATGGCTGAACTACGGAATATGGCGAAAAGCATTCAAACCTTCGCCCCTGGCCCAATGGGCTCACACGAAACCAAGATCTATCTCGAAGACCTTGATTTCCAGCTTCAACGCTTCCCAGAAGCTACAGATGATGATAGAATCTGTCTGTTAAGGTTAACATCGGACAGGACGGTGCATGCTTTTATGAAGCGTCAACGAGAAGCAGTGATGAAAGACTACAGTCTTCTCTGTGCTGCGCTGATAAGGGAGTTTTCTCCTTGCACGGGGCCCGATGGCATCATAACAGCAGCTAACATCAAGCAAGGTAGGAATGAACACCCAAGGTCATATTATGACCGAATATTCCGTGCCTATTTCGGGGACAGATGCGAACCTGAAATGGAGGAGGAGGTAGGGTTTAAGTATATTTTCTTTTTTTTTTTTAGAATATTTTATTTATAATTTTTCAATAATGACATCACAAAAATCACAATAAGACACAATTCAAACAACAAACATTCTTAAAGTAAATTACACTCAACAATATAACACAACAACCAAATAACAGGGGCTGAGAGGGGGTGGGTAAGATGAGGGAAGAATATAATCCATAAGGATAAAATAAAATATACATGAATCTGGAATATATCCAAAAGACAGATGTTATCTGATTCGCTCCTATATCTTGTCGAGTCCAGCTCGATAACATGACGGTCAGTCAATCCACTGTGCCGGTAGATTTTGCATATACCTCAAATATGGTTGCCATATTTTATTAAAAGTCCCACCTCTACCTTGCATCCAGTAGGTTATTTTTTCAAGTGTCACACAGCTATTAATCTCTCCCAACCACATTTTAATTGGGATGGCGGCATCCGATTTCCATTTTATTGTAATACATTTCTTAGCAATTGCCAAAAGTACCTCTGTAAGTTTCTTATCATAAACCGTCTTTAAATTTGAATTTGTAAAGTTCCCCAATAAACAAATCTCCGGGTCTATTGGAATCACGGTGCCATGGATGTCTGATAATGTTTCACAAACCCCTTTCCAAAAATCCTGCAATTTAGAGCACTGCCAGGTAGCATGGAGGAACGTTCCTTCCTCCAAGCCACATCTAAAACAAAGATTAGATATACTCGAATTATATCTATGTAATTTTTGTGGGGTGATATATAACTGATGTAAAAAATTGAATTGTACTAATCTAAATCGAGCATTCAAAGTAGAGGTGAGACCCCCCCTGCACAAATCATTCCATAACTGCATCTCAATAGATATACCCAAATCCTTTTCCCATTTAATTCTGGAAGCATCCACACCAGATATAGTTAAAGTTGACATAAGTGCTGTATACACCCTTGAAATTATTTTACTTAATGGCTGCTTAGCATAACACATTTCCTCAACTGGAGACATACACGGTAACTTCCAACTTCCTTTCTGATCAGTTCTTATAAAGTCACGAATTTGGAGATAGCCAAGAAAATCATTATTCGTCAATTTAAACGTATCTTTTAACTGTTGAAATGACATGAATACCCCCTTTTCATAACAGTGCTCCAGTCGACAGATACCCTTTTCCTGCCAGGATCTAAAGGTACCAGATTGGAGAATCTTCGGTAACAATCCATTTCCCCATAATGGGGATTTAGGGGAAAGAGAACTCTTTAGCCCAAACAGTTCCCGAATTTTAATCCAAATTTGGATCGTCTGAATTATTAATGGATTGTCAGTTTCCTTCTTAATAGTTTTATTATCCCACTTATAAAGCAAATTTAATGGCACCTCCTCTTTTATCTCTGTTGTCTCAATTTTGAGCCACGACGGTTGAGCCTGCACTTCAAACATCTGTGCCAAGAACCTAAACTGAGCTGCATAATAATAGATTTGAAAATTAGGGAGCCTAAGACCTCCATCCTCATACTGCAGCGATAATTTATCCATGCTAAATCTTGGTGATTTACCGTGCCAAATAAACTTCCTAAATATTTTCTTAAGAGATATAAAGAATGCGTTTGGAATGTGAACTGGGAGTGATTGAAACACATATAGAAACCTAGGGAGGATATTCATCTTAATTACATTAATTCTACCAAATAATGTGAGAGGTAAGTCCATCCATTTTCCTAAATCCTCAGTCACCTTCTGAAGAAGACTAGGTAAATTTAATTTAAATACATTTTTGAGGTTACCATCTACATATATTCCTAAATATTTGAAGCCCTCAGGAGACCATTTGAAATTAGGGTTTAAGTATATTTTCAGCCAAAACCTCTGCCCTGACATAAGAGAGAAAGTACATGTCAGCGCAAACTATAAACGGAGGTCCATCGAAGACATAAGAGAGTGCGCGATAGATGTTTTTACAGGTCGCACACCAAACAAAACACCCTTTGAAGTGTGTCCTGGTGAAAAGGTCAAATACCAAACGCTAGACCTTGAAGGAGCAAGAGCGCCAGCTCACTCTTTTAAGGAAGCCGAGAATAAGCAAAATTTCCAACCTGACAGACCGCAAAATGAAGGTGTCCGCTGGAACAAAGACCAAAAGGGGTCCAGAGACCCTAAGTGGTACAGGCCGCATCAAGAGGAAGAGCCCCATCAAAAAAGGAGGGCTTTCCAAAAGAAAAAGAAATATGGGTCCCAAGGAGACTCATATGAAAGAGGGTGGTCCCAGAGAGGACCCCCGAGCAATGCGCCAGCTCCTGCACCTCAAACTGAACAGTCTGGGGCGAGGAAAAACCCACAGAAGTTCCAGAAAAAAGGCCCTAAACCTCTGTCTTCAGAAGAGATGGAGAACATACGTCGGTTGTTAGAAAGTTTGAAAAAAACAAACAAGGAAAACAAACCTGGTGTGATGTGTAGCACTATCATTGATAGTGACTCAGAACACACAAATAACAGCAATGCCACGATTGCTGACAGTCGCCAAGATACTGATGGTCAGGATGCTGACAATCAGGGTATAGACGGTCAACAAGACGTTGACTGTGACCATGACATCATTGTTACAGAGTCCGAGTGCCCCTCATCGGAAAAAGGGGGGGTAAGCTCACTCACCAAAGACAATGACTCGTCACAGCCCGATCACTCAGACCCATGTGTGACTGCACTACCAGTACAGGTGAATGAAATTCACACAGACAATGGTAGACGTAACACACGTCGGAAAAAACCTGATAGGTTCCTGTGTAACATTATCAGGAAGGGGCCCGCTAAGAAGGCTTACCTGTCAATCACTTTAGAAGGGGTCCTCACAGAAGAGGCCCTCCTGGATGGTGGGGCTGACATAACCATTATGTCTCCCACACTGTTGAAGGAGCTAAGGATAGCCGCTAGCGGGGTTGACAGGGAAATACCCCTCAAAGAATGTGCTGTAGTACTGCAGGGACTCTCAGAGACGAGAACAACCCTTACAGCTATAGCCATGGTTCATATGCAGATTGGTGAAATGACGCTATACCACCCGGTACACGTGTCCACCGTTGACTCATTCCCATTTTTGGTTGGCCAAGACTTTATAAACCGCTTCGACGCGATTATAGATTATGGCGATCAAACAATGTGGACCAGAGTGAGCCAACCACTGCCGATCGATATGCCTACACATGGTGACACTGACTGTTTTACAGCAGGTACCGCGGAAGGCACAAAGGGGTCCTCCAACGAGAGCACAATCCCGGTAAGTGAACCTTCAGCAACAGGTGAGGCAGAAAAGGCCCAACAAGAGAGCCTCCTCTGCGAGCTGAAACAGTCAGCACTCACTGAACACTACCTACCGCAGGTAGTCAAAGGTGTTGAGATCCAAGGATCCCACACCGATGATGCTGTTTTGTCTCCTTGGACGGAGAAATCAGCGATCAGCCAAGCTTTCTATGGAACCTTGGTTAAAAAACAGTTGGGTCTAGAAATGAACAAAAAGGCTTTCCGCTTTTCGTTGGACCCCATCGATAAACAGGTAATGACCGCAAAAGGGATCATTGACCTGAAACTGATCTGGAACCAACGAGTACTGGATCACCCGTTCCTCGTGGTCCCGAACTTACCACATGCAACCTACATAGGCTCCGACATTTTGGTAAGGTTAGGTGTCCGAGTGGACATCAACAACAATGTACTGTGGTCACTAAACACAGCCACAAAGGACTCTCCTGTGCTAACAACAGAGAACCTTAAGGCTGGACAGACCATTCCAGAGGTCTGTCAGATTGCTAACAGCCATAACACTGCGGTACCACCTCAGGTTATGAACATGCCGGTGATGATTCACATCATGAAAGGACAAGCTATTAGCACAAAACTGGCATACTTTCAACCATCTCCTATGTTTTTCAACTTAGGACTGTCCATGGAGGCCACATTCCAAGTGACCCTCGACTGCAGAACCACGACTGTTGCTGTGTGCAACACAAGCACAGAAGAGGTACTGATCCCAAAAAACACACAGCTAGGATGGTTGATCTCCACTGATTTTCATGATTTTGAGCTAAGCATTCCATTTCTGGGAGGACTCCCAGAGAACTTGATCCCATATCAACACACGGGGCAAGTCTTGTTCACGAAACCAACACAGGCCATAGCTCTCTTCTCCCCCAATGATTCCGACCATGACACAGTCAACCGGTTCGGTTTCAACCGAGGAGACAGTCTAGGTCCTCAAACTTATAGTGCCCTACCTGTAGACAGGTTTCACGACACTGAAAGGGACTCAATGGAGCTCCCCAAAGAACAAGAACCCCTCTCAGTTGCTTCACAGATTGACCAGGTGGTCGCCCAAGCCGACGCCCTGAAAACTGATGAAGAAAGGGACAAACTTCGCAAAGTTCTTCTAAAATATGAGAAATCATTCTCAACTGACTCGATGGATTGTGGGTTGACCACGCTCCACACAGTGAGCATCCCAACCCCGCCTAATGCTCCCCCTGCATTTGTCAGACAGTACAAGATTCCTCTGGCAGCACATCAACCTATCAGAGAAATCATTAATGACCTGTTAGAAAAAGGTATCATCCGATACTGTAACAGCACTTACTCTGCGCCTTTATGGCCGGTGTTAAAACCAAATGGTAAGTGGAGACTCACTATAGACTACCGAAAGCTAAACAAACAAGTTCCCTTATCCAGATGGCCTATGACGCAACTCCAACAGGAACTGCCCAAGGTCACCAATGGTAAGTACTTCTCGACCCTCGACGTCGCCTCTGGTTTTTGGACCATCCCTGTGCGCGCCGAGGACCAGTACAAACTAGCTTTCACTTTTGGTGGCCGTCAGTACACCTTTAACAGGTGTCCCTTTGGCTACGCTAACTCACCTGCAGAGTTCAACATCTTCTTGAACAAAGCATGTCCAGACGCCCACGAGCGTGGAACACTGATCTACGTGGACGATGTCCTTTTGAGGCAGCCAACACTGGACTCACATTTGGCTGAGATCGACCACGTTCTGAATCAGCTGACAACTGCTGGTGCTAAAATATCACTGTCAAAATGCCAATGGTGCAGAACCAAAGTGGACTACGTTGGCCTACTTGTAGGTCCTGACGGAGTACAACCACAGCTGACTCGCACCCAAGGCCTCGACAATCTCAAAGTCCCCACCAATCTCAAAGAACTACAAAGTTTTCTGGGCGTGTGTAACTACTCGAACCAATTCATCGAGAACTATGCGGACCTTGCGAAACCACTGACTGAACTCCTTAAAAAAGACGTACCATTTGTTTGGACTGACAAACAGCAACAGGCAATGGACGCTCTTATAAACAGGATCAAGTCAGCCCCTTGTTTAGTCTACCCAGACTACAACAAAGAGTTTTACTTGGAAGTGGGCTTCTCAGCTCATTGCATAAGTGCAGGTCTGTACCAGATACACGACAGAGACAAACGTGTAGTAGCCTACGCCAGCAAAACGATGGCAGGCCCCGAGTTGAGATTCTCAGACTGTGAGAAAGCTTTACTGACCACAGTGTGGGCAGTTAAACATTTCTCCAGCTACATTGGTGGACAGAAAATCATTGTGGAAACACAACACCAGCCAGTGACCTTTCTTAACAGTGAACGCATCAGAGATGGTGTGGTGACAAACTCACGTGTTGCAACGTGGCTCATGGCGCTTCAAAGTTTTAACCTAGACATACGTTATGGTCAAAACAAGAAGTCTCATCTGGGGACGGACTTGGCAATCTGCCAGAAGTGTACACAAGATGTACCAGCCACCCAGCCGCCGGTTGAGGAAAAAACCCCAGTAACTGAAGACCCGAATCACCACTTCTTTGATGACAATATCTGCAAAGATATGACAACATTGTACGTGGATGGATCTTCATTCCTCCGCGACAAAATCTGCAGAGCAGGTGTTGGAGGAGTTCTCCTCCAAGACCAAGAACAGATAACTTTCAGCTACAAATTAGGATCTCAGACTTCTCAGTACGCTGAGATTGCAGGAATCCTAATAGCTCTCCAGATGGTAGTAGAACGCTCCATCAAGACGCTAGTCATCTGCACTGACTCTAACTATGCTCGTTTGAGTTTCGCTTGTCACCTCGCTGTGTGGAAACAGAACGGTTTCCTAACAAGCGACAGAAAAGTGGTCAAACACAAAGAGCTTTTCATAGCGTGTGATCACTTGGTGACATCACACGACTTACAGATCTACTGGAAGAAAGTTCCAGGGCATTCTAGAGTCCCAGGCGATGACAAGCACTACAATGACATTGCAGACTCCTTAGCCAAAAAAGGAGCCGACGAAGGTCCTCTATGGTCCTTCGACCCCTCCTGGTTAATCGAGACTCTGCCAACACAACCTTCAGTCAGAGTTATGGCAGTCACACGTGCACAGGCCGCAACCAGACCTGCTGACAACGCAGTCTCTGTACGACCCGCACTGACTGACCCAGACATCATCCAACTACAAAAGTCGGATCCTGCTATCAACTCCATGATACTGTACCTGACTGATCCGAACAAAAATAGTCCGTCTAAAGACGACCTGGATTCCGATCCAGACCTTAAGGTCCTCTATCAGCTGCGCAAACAGCTAAAACTAATCAAGGGCATCTTAACTTTCGCTCATGGACCAACGTCCTCACCTGTGTTCGTGGTTCCCCATGACCAAAGGGGGGTGATGTTAGTTCATGCCCATGATCTCCCGTCCGCAGGACACAAAGGAGATAAAGCCACGCTGACGGCATTAAAACAAATTGCCTATTGGCCTGGAATGAAAAAGGATGTCAAGGACTACATTGAAGGGTGCGTGGTCTGTGGCCAGTTTCAGCCAACCAGACCACTTCACAGAGCACCACTGCAAAGCAGAGGCATTGCATTCCCATGGTCTGACCTCCAGATCGACTGGGTTGGACCACTCACTAAGAGCTCTAGAGGAAATAAATATTTTCTCACGGTAACCTGTGCATTCACCAAATGGGTAGAATGCCTACCAGCTCCTAACGACACAGCACAAACCACTGCTATGTTGTTAATGAATCATATATTCTCAAGGTTTGGACTTCCCCTTAGGGTGAACTCAGACCAAGGTACACACTTCACAGGTGAAGTGATGAAAGAACTGTGGAAGACGCTAGGCGTCAAGGCCAACTTTCATGTCGGCTACCACCCACAGGCTTCAGGCCAAGTAGAGAGAGCAAACAGAACTGTGGTGAGTATTTTGAAGAAATACGTGGCTGCAAACCACAAGGACTGGGACGTGAAACTCCCTCTGGTCCTCATGGCCATAAGAGCCACTCCACACACATCAACTGGCATCTCTCCCTTCGAGATGATGACCGGTCGACAAATGACTCTCCCTCTACACCTGTTGTACCAACCAGGCGACGCCGCCATGGCGACAGCCTACACCACACAACAATACATGAAAGATTTGAATGTACACCTCAGAAACACTTTTGCTTTCGCCCAGAAAAACCTGGAAAAATCCGCTGAAGGACGCAAGGCGTACTACGACCAGAAGGCCTCTCACAATGAACTCCAAGTGGGAGACAGAGTCTGGTACTATACGTTCGCCCCAGCAACCGGGAAAGGAGAGTCCGGGACCGGAACTCTCGCCCGCAAACTAATGCCCAGGTGGACTGGACCTCATCTGATAACAGACAAAGTGTCCTCAGTCGTCTACGAAATCAAAATCAGCAAAGGCCGCAAAGAGCCAATTGCTAAATGGGTACATCGAAATCAGATCAAACCTTACAAGGCGTTCAATGACTCCACAAAAGACAAAGATCTCACAAACACACCGACTTCATGGGATAATAAGGTCGTCCAAGCACAAGTTAGTAAATAAACTAATCAGGTTTAAACTACCGTAATTTCCCACCCTATAAGTCACATTGTCCAATTTGAACTTAGAAACGCTAAGCCTAAACTCACAACAAAAAAACTAACCTTAACAACTGTTTAAATCCACGAGATTTAATTTGACCTCGGTCATAAAGTTGAGACCTGTTTTCTTGTGTGTTACATCTTTGGAATCTGATGACAAGAGTGTGTCGAAGCAGTGAAACGTTGTTTCCGTGTTGTTTAGTCATTACTGTTGTCGTTAGTTGAGATATTGTTTTGGTTCTGAACACTCCCAGCCAAAAAGGTTTTGTATTAACATTGGTTAATGAATGATATGGATTTAACTATGCCAACATGCAGTTCGTTTTGTTAAATCTCAATCGTCGAAGAGTCAATGTAGTTTAAAGCTACTCAAGGTACCATAAACTATATTGACCTCACAATTTCTAAATTGAACCGATTCGATCGTTTCTATTCTAGATTGTCTATTCATTTTGATGAGTCTCGCCATAGACTTCAAAATTTATTAGGAATACCAAATCCTACGTCGTGCGTCTAAAAGACAACAGACATTTAGATCAAACTATATTTCATTTTTCTATTTTAGTTTAACCTAAACTAAGTAATGAATGGAGGAATAGTTTGGAATTAGAGGCCTTCGTTACAGAAGCCCTCCAAAATTCTATAGGTACAGATCCCTATACCTAATTTATAGATTTGATCCACCCCTTAATTGGTAATTGTAGCTGATCTAAACCATGATAGCTTACATACCAGGTGCATATAGGTAAGGCTTAATGTAAAATCCCAATCATAAGCCCACCTTAAAAACCACATAAATGCATGACACATAGAACCAGAGTGGCACGGACTGGAAACCAACCAGCCTCCAACCATCGATGTGGGGACCTGCAGCTCCAACGCTTGGTCTTCAACCTTCATCCAAGGGCCGCCTCCTCTGCGTCAATCGAGGGATCCCCTCTACATGCTGATTATGAAAACAATTGTTGCTGATCAATCAACAAAACTAATCGTTGTGGATTTACTGCTGTGGAATTACCGCTGTGGATTATAAGACTTTGTTTCCAAAGGATCACAGACTTTGTTTGCCAAGAGTTAACAGACTTTGTTTTCCAAGGGATTAAAAGCTTTTCGCAATGGGATTACCTCCGAACAGTATGGAATTTCCAAAAACTTTATGGGATTATAATTTTTGATTTTTCTTTTCCACTTGCTGGATTACTTCAAGATCAAAGACAGTTCAAGGTTTCCTTTCGTGTTGGACCCCATCCCCAAGGACTGGCGATGGCTTCCAAAAGGGGGGAGATGTAGTGGACATGACCTTGTCCACTTTTAAGACACCTGTGTACTTTTGAACTGTCCAGTGATGACCTTTACTGACCTCTCAGTAAAGCAAGACATTTACTACAAAATTATTCATTTAGCTATAATCTGATAACATAGTCACCAATAAGAGACTATTTCTATCTTTGATTTTAGGCTGATGTGATCAAAAGAATAATTTTATTTGTAAGAGCATCAGTACATTTTAATGTCAGATAAATCAAATACTCTGCTTAATTCAAAATGTTGTACATGGAGGATTTCTCCTCTCCTCTCGAACTTGCATGTGAAGATAAAAGGAACACTTTATCTCATTCATTTTAGCTTGAGCTCAGGACAATCTAGACACCCAAAGACTTTTGTTTTTGTCCTATTTAATAATCAAGCTATTATCATTAATAGGTCCCATATGTGATGCTTAATGACGTTGTTTTAATCAAACCAACAGTATTTTGTTAAAGTGTTAAAGCAAAGGAATCAGTTTTATGATAAAATGCTGACATCTGAAACTAACACTTTATCTTTCTGACAAACTAATCTTTTGACCCCCTTTCAACATGTTGATGTCATCCTCACATCAACTTATGATGCCATTCGGCCAATCAGAAAGAACACATTTTCTGGGTCACGTCTCAGTTAAAACCTTCACATTTTACTTTCTCAAAGAAGTCTGCTGGAGTAAGCCTCAAACCATGGTCTTCTCCAAAGAACTGATGATCGTCTAGTCACACGCTAAGGACACGTCATTCAGTTAAAGACTTATAACATGCCAAGTTATAAGCCATCTTCAACAGCTGAAAAGCTCTCTTTTATTGACATTCCTTTAAGGAACGTCTTATCTTGAACAACAGCACCAGGAGCTGCCGTTACTTCGGTTCGAGTCAAGGCGCACGTCTGGAGACGCTGAGAATGGTAAACGAACTGACCAAACTGGACCGAGGGAGACTGACCATCTTCACGAGGTAACAAGTCGTCAAATGCTTTGCCAAGGGTACCAACGTGTAGCTTTAATCGGCCGGAGAACTGCCATGTTTCTGGTTAAACACATCAAGATAACTCCCTAAAACTCTTAACTTTTCTTCCTCCATAAATCTTTCCTATTTCTTTTCCCTCTCAACCTAAGCTGGAAACTATATTTTTTAAGTTAAAGAGCCCACAGACTAAATATGCTTAACATCTAATATTTATGTCTGTTGTGTTAAATTTAAGTGTGCTGACGTATTTGAATTGAAAGAAAGTGAAATCATGTCAATCAAGTGTAATGGTGTTAATTTAGTTGATTTTATTTTAAATAAATGATAGTGTCTCTTTGACATATCAAACTAAGTTAACGTCTTTGTCACTTAATGGCTTTGTGTATTTATCCATCATAAAGATCACAGAAATATTGGGTAAACTGAAAAAGAACAGAATCCGTGAACATTTACTATTCAATCTGAATAAGTAGATTAATTAAGGATAAAGAGGTCAGTAATTAATATTGACCTCCTCATAATTCTTACACCAAAGAGGAGATATATAGATGCAGTTAGAGAGGACATGAAGGTAGTTGGAGTGAGGACAGAGGATGCAGAGGACAGAGTGAGGTGGAAGAGGAAAACTCACTGTGGCGACCCCTGAAAAGGGAAAAGCCGGAAGAAGAAAGAAGAAGAAAGAAGATTGTAAATGCCAGGGGGAGGGCTTAGCCCACTGATACCTGCCGTCACTGCTTTTTTTCTTTTTAACACAGCGTGAATCCCACATGTCTAGAGTAACTTTCTCACTCATGGTTACTACGGTGACCTGAAGTTCAAACCACAGCTACATTTTATCAAATGCAGCTACAAATGGTTACTTTAATGAATGGCCTAACACAAACTTAACACTTAATGAACACATAAACTAGGCTAACAAGAACAGACTAATCACTAAAAGAACAATGCTAACAGCTAATTGAAATGATTAACAATGAACATTAATTTTACTCATAATCCCTCCCTGAGGTCATGTAACCAGCAGTCAACCACAATGAACGAATAATTGAGTCACGAGGACCCACCCCCCCAAGACAGACCTGTACTGTAGGGGTGGGCGTATCGATTCTAGTATCGATACTATCGATACCAAGGTGGTACTTGGTATCGAATCGATACTAGCGCTGTGGAATCGATGCTTTGTTGTCGCGCTTTTTTTTGTTTTTGTTTATCACTTATCACTGTTTTTGTGATTTTGACAGTGTTATGTTTTTGTAACATTGCTGCTTTTTTTGTTATTTTGCACTGGTGACTTTTATTTAAACAACTGTGTGTTGTAAAAGAGGTGATGGGCAAATATTTTGTTACTCACACTGTTCAATTTTGTGCAGCTCAACAGCGCCCCCAAGTATCGGAATCGGTATCGAAGTATGCGATTCTAGCACAGTATTTACTTGGTATCGGATCGATTCCAAAATTCTCAGTATCGCCCACCCCTACTGTACTGGGCAGCTATGTGAACGTCCGGGTGTGACAAAGCTACCGGTAAATGTTTTTGTTGGTAGGAAGCTCGTTAGCCAGTCCAAAAAAATAAAAATTAGCCGCAGCATTGTATAGGCTTGTGAAAAAAGTAGCAGCCTATAGACTGGAAACTACGGTATTCTTTGTCAATTCCACCACCACACCCCCTCACCAGCCAGTAACCAGCACCACACATCCCAAGACCACAAGCCTAGGGGAAACACTGTGATGTTGATGACAGAATGCAAGGACTGAAGAGAATATAGCTTTATCACAGTTTATATTATCATTGCAACTGTTGTTGTGGTTGTTTTTCTTTTGAGTTTGCCCCTTATATTCAGGGGTTGCTGCAGACAGCAAACTTGAAAGAAAAAAATAATTAATTATGCTGGATGCCCTTCCTGACACAAGCTGGTCTTGAACCTGCAGTTGCAGGTTTATAAGACCACTGCACTAGCCACTGAGCTACCACAGTCTTCTCATTTTTGCAATACTAAATTAATAATATCACACATCACATGTTTTTCCTAATATTGTGCTGCCCTACCTGCCAGTAGGCTATATACAGTGGGGTTAAAAAGTATTTAGTCAGCCACTGATTGTAAAAGTTCTCCTACTTAGAGATATGAGAGGTCTGTATTTCTCATCGTAGGTATACTTCAACCATGAGAGACAAAATTAGGGGGGAAAATCTAAGAAATCACATTGTAAAATTTTTAAAGAATTTATTTGTAAATTATGGTGGAAAATAAGTATTTGGTCAATAACAAACAAGCAAGATTTCTGACTCTCGTGGACCTTTAACTTCTTCTTTAAGCAGCTCTTCTGTACTCCACCCATTACCTGTATTAATGGACCAGTTTGACCTTGTTATCTGTATAAAAGACACCTGTCCACAGCCTCAAACTGTCAGAATCCAAACTCAACCATGGTCAAGACCAAAGAGCTCTCGAGAGGCAGCAGGAAGAAAATTGTAGACCTATACCAGGCTGGGAAGAGTGAATCTACAATAGGCAAGCAGTATGGTGTGACTATATCAACAGTGGGAGCAATTGTAAGAAAATGGAAGACACACGAGACCATTGATTATCTCCTTCGATCTGGGGCCCCATGCAAGATCTCATCCTGTGGGGTCAAAATGATCATGAGAGCGTTGCTCAAAAATCCCAGAACTACACGGAGGGACCTGATGAATGACCTGCAGATAGCAGGGACCAAAGTAATAAAGGCTACACACTATTCGGAGAGGGGCTCAAATCTTGCAGTGCCAGGCATGTCCCCCTGCTTAAGCCAGTACAAGTCCAGGCCCGTCTGAAATTTGCCAGAGAGCATAAGGATGATCCAGAAGAGGATTGGGAGAATATCATGTGGTCAGATGAAACCAAAATAGAATTTTTTAGTAAAAACTCAACTCGCCGTGTTTGGAGTAAAACGAATGCTGAGTTTCATCCCAAGAACACCATACCTACTGTGAAGCATGGGGGTGGAAACATCATGCTTTGTGGCTGTTTTTGTGCAAAGGGGGCAGGACGAACTGATCTATATTAACGGAAGAATGAATGGGGCCATTTATCATGAGATTTTAAGCTAAAACCTCCTTCCATCAGTGAGAGCATTGAAGATGGAACGTGGCTGGGTCTTCTAGTATGACAATGATCCCAAACACACTGCTTGGGCAACGAAGGAGTGGCTCCATACAAAGCATTTCATGGTCCTTGAGTGGCCTAGCCAGTCGCCAGACCTCAACCCCATAGAAAAATTGTGAAGGGAGTTGAAAATTTGTGTTGCCCAGCGACAGCCTCAAAACATCACTGCTCTAGAGCAGTGGTTCCCAACTTACTTACTTCCTAGCCAATCTGAGAACCCCCCAATCCCTCGCTACTCCCATCTCCCAAAAGACTCATTAAGATTAATCTCATTATCAAAGTGATAAAATAATAAAATAAATATAATAAGTAATATTATAAGTAATATTAATATAAGTAAATATAGAATAAAGTCAATAAAAGAAAAAGTAAATGGTTACAAACTTTTCTTTGTAAAATGTATAAACTGGTAGTTGTACAACAGAAATAACTACAAGAACTTTTTTTGAGAATTACTCAAGTAACTTCTTTAAAATCTAACAATAGAGTAATTTTAAAAACAGTCTTAAAAATAAAAATTGTAGTTTTGTCAAGATATCAAACTCTGGACATGCACACACAGCTCTAACAAAAACAAAGACTAATGTGTGTATGCATACATTACCTGCATACATACATACATACCGGTACATATATGTATGTACTCATACATACTCAAATATAGATTTACATACATATACATACACATACACATAAATATGTATAACACAACAGAAAAAAAGAGTTAAAAGGGCAGAAGGCTTTTTACCTGAAAGTTACATTGACTTGAATTGGATTTGTTTGCAAATGTAACATATGTCTTTTCTACTGTTACTGTTGTCATCATTATTTAGTTTGTAGCAGGTCGCTCTTGTAATAATATAGGCACTTAGTCAGTTTACTGATCTTACCTATACTTGGATGTAAATTTGAGCAGGGTTTAGACTGACACAAATTATCATCATAATTCACGAGTTCTCTCTTTTTCAGTTTAATATTCAATAAATCTGTGACTCAGTGATGAGATGTAAAAGACAAAAACGTTATTTATGTTGGTACAGCAGAACTGAACCATTTAATAACAAATCATTAAATTACATCAACATATTTACAGATTGGATCGATCAGAATTTCCTATAACTTACTGTTCAGCAGATTGAAACATAGGAACAACAGAACACAAGTTACTTATCTCTGCAGGCACATAACAAAGTTTAGTTAACTGGCTTAGGAAAATAAAGTTTGAGGAGAAAGTTTAGGAGGAAAAAGATGGAGTATGAGGAGAGGTAATATCTTGAAGTGAGTTTAACCAGGAAACACGACCCACTCCTGATCAGCGTCCGCTGGACCCAGGCTCGCTATGAACAACGACTTTTACCTTTGCGAAGATTCATTGTCCAAGCTATGGTAAAGTTGGGTTAGCCTTAACGTGCATGGGCCGTCCGTACCGCTACATTTCTGCAGGCTTTCCAAGTGTTCACCTTCAGCGTCTTCTGAGATCCGCTTCGACTTCAGCGAGGTAGTGAAACTGTTTCCGGTTTGATTTTCAAGATAAAAGATTCCTTTGAAGGAATTTCACTAAAGTGAAGCTTTTTACAGCTTGAAGTGAATTTATAACTGGCGTGTTATAAATCCTTAACTGATGACGTAGACCGTTGGCTCATGGTCAGACGTCCCAGCTGCTTTGGGGAACCTCATGGTTTGAGTTCCTCAGCCGACTCCAGGCTCAGACAGGAAGTGGAGCCTTAAGAGAGGAGGGTTGACCCAGTCAAATCCATCCCACTGATTGGCTGTTCACCAAAAATAACGGAGTGACTTTGCAGGTCAGCGAGTTGAAGTCTGAAGGACATGCAGGAAGAGAGAACAGACAGACAGTCTGTTTAGCAAAACAGAGGGAATTGTTTTTAGAAACGACAGGAGACAGGACGACAACTTATGTCTACAACTTGATCACTCTGTCCCTAAACATTTCAAACAAATACTAACAGATTATTCTGACTTGTTCTTCAACTTTAGACATAGTTCTTCTGAATAGAACATACAGTTTGATTAATTATATGAAGAAGTGATCAACGCCTTAACAGCATAAACCGCATATCCTAGATGTTATTACTGTTTTTCTCTTGCATTTGTTGTTGGATGTAACTGGGACCCCGTGTACATAATCTCATTTCATCACATGTACCACATGTGGTGCAAATGACAATAAAGACTCTCTGACTCTGACTCTGATAAACCATGATCAAAGTCAAAGTCAACTTTATTGTCAAAACTGCAATATGTGCAGGACATACACAGGATTCATTCAACCTTTATTTAGTCAGGTAAATCTTATTGAGCCTCATGGGCTCATTTACGAAAGCGACCTGCTAAAACTAAAGAACGATGAACAGCAATGGTAGAATTTCCTTAAACAATAAACAATAGAAAACAAAAAGAGAGAAAAAAACAACAGAGAGAAATACTTTTTTTTTTTTAACAAAGTATCAAAAAACTAGCAAAACATTATAAGGTAGACGTATAAAATCAAAGACAGGAACAAATCTGCATTGGTTTTTGCCAGGATTCCAACAGATTCTGAAAACCATTTAGAGAAGTCAAGGTCGAGAGCTTCAGATCTTTTTGTAAGATATTCCATGAAGCAGGAGCGGAATAGGAGAAGGCCCTTTTTCCAAGTTCAGTCCTCACTGACGGAACACTGCAGGTAATCATGCAGGATTGAAATTGCATTTCTCTCTGTCCCTCGTGCAACAGTAAACATTTAAACACTAAAACGTTTAATAAACATAAGCATAAAATGAAATAATAAAAGTGTAATACTGTCCTGAGTTTTTGCATAGTAGTTTTTGCATAGTAGTAGTATGAAAGTATGAAAAGTTACACCAACACTAAAACACTAAACATTTAATAAACATAAGCATAAAATGAAATAACAAAAGTGTAATACTGTCCTGAGTTTTTTGCATAGTAGTATAAAAGTGTAAAAAGTATATCTATAAAATAAAATGAAAGTTCTGGCATTGACATTTGTAATAGAGTGACAAAGCAGCATATGAAGTTTATGTACACAGTATATGTATGAGGTAGTTGATATTGGTATAGAGGTAAAGTGGCATATGCAATAAGGCTAGTAAAATATATATATATATATATATATATATATATATATATATATATATACAGGGAGTCCCCGACTTGCGAACGAGTTCCGGACGTAAGGACCGTTCGTAACCCGATTCTGACGTAAGTCAGAACCCATAGCACGTGCGTTCGTAAGTCCGGATTTTCGTTCGTAAGTCGGAAAATGTAAGCTAGCGCTGCGCCAAACACCCGTTTTTCAACTCAAACGTACATACTGGTTCATAAACATGCACAGAACTTTGTTTACAAACGGTTAGCTAACACACTTTCATCTAAAAAAACACATACCAGTGCTGTATTTAATGTACAACTGCTGTTCGTAGGTCCGTTCGTAAGTCCGAGTTGCCGTAGGTCGAGGGCGCCGTAACTCGAGGACTCCCTGTATATATATCGGCAGTAGTGTAGATATAAAAAGTAGTGTAAATGTAAACAGTAGTAATGAATGTAAACAGTAGTATGACTATAGGCAGTAATGTAATACTGTACAAACATTAGTGCAAATATAAGAAGTAGTGCAAACTGAATGAGCACATGACCGTGAGTTGAGTGAATAACCCGTTTTGATGACACAGAGTCCAGTGTTAAAATCTTTGTGTTGTGTGGTGGTGTGTGAAAGTTTTTTGTGATTAAGGCAGTACAAGTGGGAGGGAGGGCAGAGCAGGCAGAGAGTTTAGCATCCTGACTGCCTGATGAACAGAGCTGTCTCTCAGTCTGCTGGTTCGAGCCTGGAGACTCCTCAGTCTCCTCCCTGATGGCAGCAGTCTGAAGCAGCTGTGTAGTGGGTGTGTGGGATCACCTGCCATGCAGAGGGCTTTCCGAGTGAGGCGGTTGCTGTGTAAGTCCTGCAGTGAGGGGAAGGAGGTGCCGACGATCTTCTCAGCTGCTCTCACGATGCGCTGGAGGCTCTTGCGGCATGATGCAGTACATGCACCAAACCACACAGTGATGCAGCTGGTCAGGACACTTTCTATGGCACCCCTGTAGAAGGTGCACATGATGGGGGTTGAAGCTCCAGCCCTTTTCAGCTTGCGGAGAAAGTAGAGGCGCTGGTGAGCCTTCTTGGCCAGTGCTGCAGTGTTCCTGCTCCAGGACAGGTCCTTCGAGACGTGCACTCCCAGGAACTTGGTGCTGTCCACTCTCTCCACTGTGGTGCTGTTGATGGTCAGAGGGGCATGTTGGGCATCCCTCTTCCTGAAGTCCACAACAATCTCCTTTGTCTTCTCCACGTTGAGAGTGAGATTGTTGTGTCCGCACCACAAGGCCAGGCGGCTCACCTCGTTCCTGTAGTCCGTCTCATCGTTGTTGCTGATGAGACCTACCACTGTTGTGTCGTCCGCAAACTTGATGAAGTGGTTGGAGCTGTATGATGGTGTGCAGTCGTGTGTTAGCAGGGTGAATAGAAGGGGGCTCAGCACACATCCTTGTGGGGCTCCTGTATTCAATCAAAAAAGGCGTTCAATACAGGATCAACTGGACTTTATTTGTTGCAGAAAACGTTTCGACTTCTGTCCAGAAGTCTTTTTCAATTCTGAATGAATGGAAGCTGTGAGAACGAGAAGTTTTATACAAGCCACGCACCAACATATGAAATTGGAAACTGAAATAACACCACAAAATACCTAACATGCCCATTCTATTTAAATTGACAAAACAACACATCACACCTTAACAGAAGGGGGTTTGTAACACATACATGTAAATTGAAAGATCACACCTTAACAGTAGGAGGTTCCCTTGAGGTCTCTGGTAGAAGACACAAAACTGTATGTAAATTGACAAAAAACACCTCCCAAACAACAACAGAGGCTACTCAGAGAACTTTGTTAGTCTAATTTACAGACAAGACATCCCTGCTCCCATCCAGTGTAAAACGTTTCGGAATCAAATCCAAAACTGAGTTATAAGTCTTAGAAAGTTGAAATCTCAGACCTCCTCCTCTGTTAAGAGAAGGTTTTTCTCTCTTAACATACACAGCTTTTCTGTTTTCTGCAACAAATAAAGTCCAGTTGATCCTGTATTGAACGCCTTTTTTGATTTTATCATGTCATGGACGACTGAGAATCTTCACCAGCATCCTGTATTCAATGTGATGGTGCTGGATGTGTTATTCCCGACCCGTACTGCCTGTGGTCTCCCGGTCAGGATCAATACAGTATATTGAAGTTATTGTGTTGATTAATTCTGAATTAACACAAATTAAAGAAAGTCTCTTCTGATTTGTGTCTCTTGATTAAACTAAATTGGAATAAAACAGTGATTTTGTCCTTCACTGTAGGTTTTCAGAGAGAAGGAGATTCACTTGAGAGCTTCAGTGAATAGGTGAATTCAAGTGTTTTCACCGACAGTTTCAGAGACCAGGGTGTTCTACTACACTCTTGTAAATGAGTCCTCAAGGCTCAGTGAGATTAACCTGACGAAATAAAGATTGAACGTCTTAGCTGTGATAGAAAACTTTTTGAGACATCTCGGTTTGGCAAAATATTTCATTCTGATCTGAATAAAGGGGTAATGACTAACCCTTTGACCAAGACCAAAGTTTATTCCTGCCACCCTAAAACAACTTTAATGACAAAAAATGTATTACAGATGGCACAGCAGGCTGGAAAATAAAATTAAAACAGCAAAGTTTGTGTAAAAACAAGGTATATCTATATGTACAAAGTACTGTATCAGAGTCAGAGAGAATTTATTGTCATTTGCACCGCATGTAGTACATGTGTTGAAAACGAGATTATGTACACAGGGTCCCAGTTACATCCAACAACAAATGCAAGAGAAAAACAATAATAACATCTAGGATTAACTAAGAGAGACATCAGCTAGTAATACACTAAGCCCTAATGTAGTAGAAAAACATCATTATAAACAGCAGCACGAACATGAGTCATTATGAGCAGATGGTCACAGATGAACACAGCAACAAGAAACAGATCAGTATCAACATGATGTGACATTTTGCAGTGTTTATTCTTATTATTTATTTATTCATGAGTCTGACAGCCTCAGGGTAGAAGCTGTTCCTCAGTCTAGTGGTTCTACATTTGATGCTCCTCAACCTCCGTCCCGAGGGGAGTGGTGCAAAGAGTGAGTGTGCTGGGTGAGTGAGGTCTTTCATGATGCAGGTGGCTCTTTTTCTGCATCTGGAGGTGTAAATGTCTGTGATGGTGGGGAGACTGACTCCCACAGACTTCTGTGCAGCCTTCACCACTCTCTGTAGAGCTTTCCTCTCTGCAACTGTGCAGCCTCCATGCCACACGTTGATGCTGGAGCACAGGACGCTTTCCACTGCACACCTGTAGAACGAGGTTTAAATCAAATTACTACCTGGACGAATCCACCAAAAATCTAAATGATCCAAAAAGGTTTTGGCAAACAGTAAAATCAAATTCTGGTCAGACAACATCCACTGATTTACCCAGCTCCATCATGACCAGCACAGGTATTCTGTCAGACAAATTGTCAATTCTGAACTGTTTTAATGAACACTTTATATCCTCTGGCTCCCTGTTTGAATCTACACATCCTGAAATGTTATCTGCTGACCAAACTGATGCAAATCCACCCCCAGCTCCACATGTGCTGGACAAACAGGTCACAAATCGCTTTGACTTCGAATCAGTATCTCCCGCTGAAGTTCTAAATGCTCTAAAAACTCTCGACACACGCAAAGCAGCAGGACCTGACAACATAGAACCACTTTTCCTAAAACTAGCTGCAGATTTCATTGCTGAACCTCTTTCCCATATTTTCAATCTCAGTCTCAACACAAATAAAATACCCAAAATCTGGAAATCAGCTTTTGTTCTCCCTCTGCTAAAAGGGGGTGAACCAACAAATGTCAACAACTACAGACCAATTTCTAAATTATGCATTCTTGCCAAACTGTTCGAAAGACTTGTCTGTGATCAGCTAACTGATTTCCTACAATCAAACCATATTCTATCACAATTCCAGTCAGGATTCAGAAAACAACACAGCACCGTCACTACAGTTCTCAAAGTATTAAATGACATCATACATGCCCTGGACTGCAAACAATTCTGTGTTGCCCTATTTATAGACCTGTCCAAGGCATTTGATACAGTTGATCACAGACTATTGACAAACATCCTGGAACACTCTGGTCTATCAAAACTTGCAGTCTCCTGGTTCACCAACTACCTAACTGACAGAACGCAGTCTGTTCACGTAGCCGGATCCTCCTCTACATTCTTAGATGTTGTGAAAGGGGTGCCACAGGGTTCTGTCTTGGGTCCCATTCTTTTCTCTCTATACATCAACGATCTTTGCAGTGATCTGTCAAATGCTTCCCACCATTATTACGCAGATGACACCATCATCTATTGCTGTTCTTCCTCCCTCAGCCAAGCTTTCACCTCTCTTCAGGATGCTTTTAATATTATTCAGTCACGGCTGCAAAAACTTAGACTGGTCCTAAATGCCGACAAAAGCAAGTTCATGGTTCTTGCCAACAGAAAGCTGCAACCAGAGAACCCACCTCAAATTGGAACCCAAGAGGGAAAACAAATAGAAATGGTCTCCACCTACAAATATCTAGGTTTCAACATTGACACTGAACTGTCTTTTAAAACCCACATCTCCAAAATGGCCACTAAACTCAAACTGAAGCTAGGTTTCTTCTTCAGAAACAAATCCTGCTTCTCATGCAAAGCCAGGAGAACATTAGTAGCTGCAACATTCATGCCAATACTAGATTATGGTGACGTGCTGTACATGAGTGCTGCATCAAAATACCTACAGTCCTTAGACTCCATTTACCACGGTGCCCTTCGGTTCATTACTGACTCCAGTTATCGCACTCATCACTGTGAGCTTTACGTAAAATCTGGCTGGTCATCTCTCAGCACTCGCAGATACACTCACTGGATATCCTTCATCTACAAGACCCTCCTAAACCTGGTCCCGTCATACCTCACCTCCTTAATACAAACATCACACAGTCATTACTCCCTGCGCTCTAACGATTTAGTCCTCCTGTCAGTTCCTCCTGTCAGAACTGAACTAGGAAAAAGAGCGTTCAGCTTCGCCGTCCCCTCAGCCTGGAACAACTTACAGAAAGATCTGAAACTATCAACATTCATCTCTCCTGGATCCTTTATGTCAACCGTAGTAGAAAATGTCATCAAGAAACTTGACCATTGCAGATGTTTCTAACCACTACTTATCCAATATACATGTCATTGTTGGTTTTTTTGTCTGCTTGTTTTGTATATAATGTATATAGAAATCTGTCATATCCTGTTGGTTTTGAACTGTCAACATCTGTTTACTGTGATTGTAGTTTTCTTTATTTTCTTTTTGATAAGTGCAAATGCCTATTGCCAATGTGACGTGTGCTGCTGACCACTTGACCAGGTCACCCTTGTAAAAGAGATCTCGATCTCAATGGGCTCTACCTGGTTAAATAAAGGTGATTGATTGATTGATTGATTGATTGATTGAGGTGAGGACTGAGCTTCTCAGACCAGCTCGTCTCAGCCGTCTGAGGAAGTAGAGTCTTTGATGTCCTTTCTTGATCAGGCTGGTGGTGTTATTGCTCCAGCTGATCTATCTAAAATGTATGAGTGTGTGTTCATACACTGTGCATATTATTAAAACAGAAAGCCAGCAATAACTTCAAATGACCAGTAGGAGCCAAGATGGTGTAGTGGCAGGGCTTTCGACTTGGGACCCGAAGGACGCGGGTTCGCGCCCCGGCCACTACACACCTTGGGGTGTCTATGAGTGCACACCTAATTCTCCAGCTCCCCGAGCGCTTTCTGGCTGCTCACTGCACCACCTGGTGGTGGTTGGGTTAAATGCAGAGACGAATTTCGTCTGTGTATGGGAAACATACACAGATGACAGACAAACACATTATTATTATTATTATTATTATTATTATTATTATTATTATTATTATTATTATTATTATTACATTGTGTCTCTGTCAGTGTGTTGGTCACTCTGGGCTTGATGTTTCTGACCAGGGTTTGATATCAGGTGTTTGTCACAGCCAGCCTAAAGTCTTGATGGACATCAAGTCTGTTGCAGCTTTTGTTTTTACTGACACAAGAGGCTGAAGGCTGCCTCAGACAGGAAGTAGTGCTGAATGGAAGAATAACCCTCATCAGAGTGTTTGGACAGTCTGGCTGCAAGGACTTGTCCTTTGGCAGTCCAAAACTTTTGTATCCATTTTCTTGGAAATATTTTTTGGATACAGAATCAGCTTGGAGGTCACAAAGTTCATATTCACAGCCAAGGAGACAAGCACGGCCGGTGATTAGCAAATAAATAAATAAATCCATCCATCCATCCATCCTCACCCGCTTCTTCCTTTTCGGGTCGGGGGTCGCTGGTGCCAATGTCCAGCAGTCACTGTGCGAGAGGCTGGGGACATCCTGCACAGGTCGCAAGTCCATTTCTAACTGGTGGTTCAGTGGATGTGTGCAGCCGGTGACAGGTTGTCCATCTGAGTTTAACACAACTTTTTTTAATAACCGGCCGGTCGGACCTGCTTCCTCCTCAAAAAGTAGATTAACACAATTTTATATTGTGCATTTTTACAGTATTTAGTTTTCTTTGTGCTATGATTTGTAAAACCACATCAAAGCCTGTGACCGGCCAGGACCACACTAAGCACATGGCCCGGCTCGGATTCAGGTCAGGCTCAGGGTTCGGGTTAGAAATGACCGCTTTATGTGGTTACGTTTATGTTGTATATTTTAATAAAACGTGAGCTTAACCAAGAGCAAACAAAAATGTCCTACCTCTCCTCACTCAAGCAGCGAAAGCTGAGAGCGGGACTGACGTCCAGTATAGATTTTAGTATTTAACATAATAGAAAACTTTTAAAACATAACCAAAATGAGGGTTCTTCAGTGTTAATCAGGATTTGGAGACATTTCAAGCATAATTAAAAAGAAAAGCATATTTTCTAAAGTTGTTACACGGACAAATGGATATTTTTACAACCTCTAACCTCTGAGCAGACAAATTAT
>JBBPBX010004341.1:23166-51245 GCA_038048925.1 Garcialebias charrua | reverse complement strand
GGCCCCCCAGGTTGGGAACAACTGCTCTAGAGGAGATCTTCGTGGAGGAATGGGCCAAAATACCAGCTACAGTGGTGAAGACTTACAGGAAACCTTTGACCTCTGTCATTGCCAACAAAGGTTATGTTACAAAGTATTGAGTTGAACTTTTGCTTTTGACCAAATACTTATTTTCCACCATAATTTACAAATAACTTCTTTAAAAATCCTACAATGTGGTTTCCTGGATTATTTTTCCTTATTTTGTCTCTCATGGTTGGACTGTACTTATGATGAAAATTACAGGCCTCTCTCTTCTTTCTAAGTAGGAGAACTTGCACAATCAGTGGCTGACTAAATACTTTTTTGCCCCACTGTAAGTGCAGTCCATTTATGGAGCAGTTATTTCATCACTTTTTTTCTGTGTGACACCTTTATCGTTTAGTCTGTATATTTGTACTCGGCATGTATTTAGTTAATATTTTCCACATGGAAGTGCTCTAACTCATTTCTGCGGCCTCACTAATAACCCTTCACTTTTCTGTTCTTCTCACCATGCTTACTCTAACCATGTTAACACCAGGACGATGACGAGGGCAGCTGGGCCCAGGTTTGCACACATCCCCCCACCCTATCCTTGTCCTCGTGTTCTTTAACTTGCAACCTTTTTTCTTTTCTTTTTTTTACTATATGTATTATTTTTTTGCAATACAGGTAATTCCTTTTTAAATGTATTCTTCAGCCTGTTTTCCCTTAAGAGTTACCACTAATATTTTTTAAAGAATGCACTTTTTTTCAGTTAAAATGTGTAATATTTTAAATGCTTCTTTTTAGGATTTTAAACAATATTAGCAAATAAACATGTCTGCCCAAGCGCTTACCTCTAATATTGTCTAAAGTAGAAGGAAATCAAAATAATTAAAAAAAATATATTCAAATAAATATATGAAATGAAAGACCTTTAAATACACATATACTTCTATACATATTTCATATATTCATACAGTGCTTACAAAATGTAATAACCCCTCTAGGATGTCTTACTGTTTATTTCTGTCATAAATCCTTGTGGTCAATATCATGATCATCATCATCACCGGCTTCCCCAGTTTATCAGTCAGATAAAACCTTAGAGTCAGAGAGTCAGAGAGTCCGAGAGTCTTTATTGTCATTTGCACCTTAGAGTGTCAGTGTTGAGATTAGCTGTGAATCTTGTTGCAAATACACTCGCCACCCTAGTTTTGACCACTGGGATATTGTTATCTGCGCTGGTGTTAGTTACTGCCATCTTGTGCTGTTTCCGAGATGCATCGTCGTTAAATTCCCCATTCCTGGGCTTCGCAGCTTTGTTTTGGACTTTTGGAGGCCTTCATATCCCCTTCTTTACCACAGTGGTCCAGGTCGGGGATTTTGGCAGGTCCTCCAGCAGCTGGAGTGGCGAGCAGATGTCATGGGCTTCTGTGACGCTTCCTCGCAATGAGCTGGTACTACACCGGTCCGGTGCGTTTGACCAAGGGAGCCACGGAGCTTCTCGAATGCAGTCATCCAGCGATCCATAGCTATTGCTACTGCTTCCAAGTTCTCATTCACACTGGCATGGGTTTCCAAGGCCTTCCTTATATGGTGCATCCACACCGAACGGCTTTTCAACTGCAGGAGCGTCCAGTTTACATGCAAAGTCAATGGGGGACGCGCCTCCAGGCGCGTCTTGGCATCGGGCGTCACGTCACGTGCGTGTTGAGCGTTTTGGAAGTGGCATTTGAGCGTTTTCCATGCACGTGAACCCGCGGCAGCCTCCAAAGCACGCCTTGAAAATGTTGATGATTTCGCCGTTCAAACTCGTGAACGCGTGTGTCAACCAATCAGGGAGAGTCGGGGGGAGGAGAGAGGGGGAGAGTCTGCTATGTGACGCGGAAACGAGGGGACGGGTATTGTGCAACTGTGTGACGTATTGTTTGTGAGACACGGAAATAACCCGCGAAGTCGTGTTCATGTATGGAGGAGAAATAAAAAGGACCTTGCCTGGCGGAATGCCAATGAGGAAGTCAGGATATCGGGTAAGTTTTGAATTGTGAACTTTTCACGTTTAGCAAGTAGCTATAATATTAACATATAAACACAGAATATGCAGGCAGCGAGAGAAAATGCAGCAGGAGGCGGAGCTGATGTCAAGTTCGGCAGAGCACAGAGGGGGAGGGAGCAGAATGCTTTCCCTGTTCAAAATTTTTCTAAGATCCAATGGTTTTGTACCTCAGCAGAGGCCACGCCTCCAGCAAGAATCGTTTCTCAATGGAGAAAGTCCAGACCCTAGTTCGAAGCGAAGTGAAGGACAAGGGTCTGGTTTTAACCAGGCTAAAATGGTGCCGGCTTTATCATGAAATCTTGTTTTCACGTTGACTTTATTAAATAATCTGTTAATTAAAGTTAACTCAGCAGAAAAATCATAAGACAAAATTATTATCAGGAATATTTCCCTCAAACATGTTTAAAGAAGAGGTACAGCCTTTGGTTTAACTAACCCTAACCAGTTATTGTAAATCCAATTAAATATGCACCCTTAAAATCCACAGATGGCAGCAGAGATGGACACGTCATCAAGTCATCAAGTAAATGAGATATCCAGCTGCGTTTATGCCAACAGGGCAAATCGGCTTGCCTAAAGCCTGTCTTCTCTTTGAAGAAACATTATCAATTGTGTTGAGGGAGCAGTGACATGCGGTCAGGGGAGGCAACCTGTCATCATGGAAAGAAAAAAATGTAAATTGAAAAAAGAAATGTAATTATTGTATTTATCCTTTGATTTGTACTATAAACTTATTTTACTTAAAACTAAACCAGTTTTAAGTTATTTTTTATTCAAAATCACTGATTTTTCTTATTTAGCATTCGCAGAGACGTGCACAGAGAGGCACCGGCTGCTCCACTTCACCAGGATTGCGCAATAACTCGGCTGACGTGCTGCATGCTGCAGTGTGAGCCGTATTCCTGCCTCTTTTATGTCGCTATTAAAATGTCCAAATACTTTTGCTATATAAACTACATTTCTATAGTTTAGCTGGTGAATATAATGTCTAGTGTTTTGTCTAAAACTGCGTGTTTGCTGAGCGATCATAAAACGGCTGTGAAGGTGCCCAGTTACATCCACACACACACACACACACACGGCCAGCCTCGAGGAGGGGGGACTAGTGAGCCCAGGGTTTTTCAAGTATGAGCCTCCTCCGCTTCGCTGCAGAAGTGACAGCGAACGCGCTACAATTTAATGTAAGGAAAGTGTAGTGATTCAGTTGTTTTTTTCTCCTGATTGGCTATAATTTCGCAATGGAGGGTTAAATTCTGATCAAGGAAGGCTTTCTTCTGCTGCTTCAGCTGGGTTTGGAGGACAGGAAGGAGAAACAGAAACACACAGAATACCAGCTCCAGGTGTACTTTCTATATGATGCTCATGTTAAGATAGAAATAGTTACAAATACAAACAGGTAAAGTAGAGCATAGGTATTTGGAATCAATCTCAGCTACTACCACACCAAATTTTTGGTCAATACTTCTAAAATTAACTGAGTCATAGCAATGCTTGTGTTGTTTCAGGTCACTTGGCCATGGCAGATGCACACGTGCACACATATGCACACACGCACTACTACAACTTGAAGGATGAGTTCAGCTAGGATTACTGTATTTGAAACTTTCTTCCCAGCTCTGTGAGCTTCATAGATAAATCGCTGTGTTTGACTTTGCATTGCAAAACTATTTTTACCACACTAGTTTCTCTGCTAGTATTTGCTTCCTCCATTGCTGTTTTTTGAATTTGGACAGAAACCAGAGGCCAGAAGCACTGTTGACTTCTGGGCCGTGTCGGTTTTTTGACTTGCGTTACAGTGTAGGCTTATTGAAAGAAAACTACAAAATGGCAGCACCTGCCCAAAGTATTTTATTTTTGCTTTTTTTGTCCTATTGGTTGGTTCCCACTCCCATCTGCTCCTGTTAAATTATTACCCCGTCCTTCCCAATCACGAGTAATATTAAAGTTGACAATCATGTGTCGTATTCAATCTTACGTCGAAAACCCGTGAAAGAGTGAATCCGCGAAAGTCGAGCCGCAAAGTATTGAGGGACTGCTGTATATATACTGTACGTGCGTGCGTGCGTGCGTGCGTGCGTGCGTGCGTGCGTGCGTGTGTGTGTGTGTGTGTATTTATATGTGTATGTATATGTATTTGTGTATAAATGTGTATATATTTTTGTGTGTACTGTATATGTATGTATGTATATTTTCTTATTTTATTTATTTGCACACACATACGCATATATTTAAACTTTTTTTTTGCTCAACTTTTTCATTTGTGTGTAATTCATATTAAATGTCTGTGTTAGCAATGCTGAAGTTCAGAAATCAGGCTTCACTGCTGACATTTATTGTTACTAGCTGTGGTAGCAGAGCTCACAAAGATAGCAATAAACTAAGTTAACTAGTAGTTTCTAAGTAAAGTAAATATATATATTTGCATATTACACCTTATTTTCAACTCTGACAAAGCTTCATGTTCTCTGAATATAGACGCTGGCATATGGAGACATGAACCACGAGTGGATTGGTAATGAGTGGCTGCCCAGTTTGGGTCTTCCACAATATCGTTCATACTTCATGGAGTCCCTGGTGGACGCCAGAATGCTCGACCACCTGACCAAGAAGGACCTGAGAGGACAGCTGAAGATGGTGGACAGCTTCCACAGGTACAAATTAAGACAAACAAATTCTGATCCTTGTTTAGGATTAATTTTTTTTTTCTCATACCGAGTCTCAGTCTGTCACATGCTTTATCCTGTACAAAAATTATTTTGCAAACCTTTGTTGATGCCATCACAACGGTCTGCATAAACTAAAACTGCAAGTTTCATACAACCAACTGTTGATATTACCAGTATATAGGGCTGGGCGATATGGACCAAAATTAATATCTCAATATTTTTTACAAAAATTGCGATATACGATATATATCTTGATTTTTTTTCTTACCATAAAGTAATAAGAAAAATATATGAGTCAAAGTGTGTCCCAATTGTCACACAGGCATATTTATTAACAGCTGTAACTGTACAAAATAAATGCCTAAAAAAATTAACTATTTAGTAAATAGTTAATTTTTTTAGCTGAATTTTTAAAAAATAAACTATTCAATATATGTAAATAGTATTTACATATATTGAATAGTTTATTTTTTAGACATCTATATTTACATATACTGTATTAAATAATCATCCTCTTCAGCTTCAGGCAGCTGTGGTTGAGAGGCTAGCCTCCAATGGGAGACTTGAGGGTTCGATTCCACTAGCAGTCACATGCTGAAGCAGGGTATCTGCGGGGTTGTAAAAAGTATTAAAAGGTAGTAAATAAAATTAACACAAATTACGGCCATTTATTTTATTTTTTTATTTTTTCTTCTTCTTTCGGCTTCTCCTTTCGTCACGGGTCACCACAGCGAACTAGTCGCACGAAGACTTGGCAATTGTTTTTTACGCTGGATGCCCTTCCTGACACAACCACAGACCACTGAGCTACCACAGCTCTCTGTGTGGAGCAGAGTGCTGATATCTAGGGTTCCCAGGGGAGCAGATGGTGGGGGTTAAGGGCCTTGCTCAAGGGCCCAGAGTGGGGCAGATGAGGGTGGAGACAGGTGTGACTGCTTCACTTATCCCACCCACATTTTTAATGTTGTCGGTACCAGGGCTTGAACCGTCGATCTTCCGATCACAAGCTCACCTTCTTAACCTCTGCTCCACCACTCACACAAATTACGGCCATTAAAAAGTAATAAACGTCATTTGACGAGGTATTAATTTTTTTAAACCTACACAACTATATTTTTCCCGTTCTATCTGCTAAAAAATTCCTTTGAATTTATTTATCTTTTCTAATTTTATGTTAAAGTAGGACGTAAGCTAAATCAATGACGTCATATCGTCGGTCAGTGTACGTTCGCGCCTACGGCCGACCAAGGGCAGACAGAGCTTCCAGAACCGTCATGGGGAAATGTAAGTTTTCAGACCTCTGGTTTAGAGGACGCCAGATTCAGAGACTGGCTTCAGCCAGTAATTAGCAACAGCTGAGAGGCTTATTACTGGGGCCGAGATGGTGTAGAGGCAAGGCAGCCGGCTCAGGACCAGAAGGTCCCTGGTTCGATCCTCGGTCACTGCATACCTCGTTGTGTCCCTGGGCAAGACACTTAACCCCGAGTTGCTCCCGTTAGGACTGGCAATGCCTTGCATGGCAGGCTACCGCTACCAGTGTATGAATGTGTGTATGAATGGGTGGATGGCTGGTACTGTGAAGCGCTTTGGGGCCCCTCATAGGGGGTTGGAAAGCACTATATAAGTACCGGTAAGATCCATTTACATTTTATTGTCATGTCTGTAAAAAGAAACAGGAAGGAGGAACGCGGCTTGTTTATCCGAAATTTAACAAGTAAAGTACTTAAACAATTCTTTGTTTGCTCGAAATTATAGCAAAGGTGTTTCTCAGTCTAACATTTGCTTAATAAATGCACTTTAATGGACAAATCAGCTTTATTTAAAAAATAGTTTTGCTGCCTCAGTGCTCAGTGAACACACAGAGGGACGTGAAAAAGGAAGGAGGAACCCGGCTTGTTTCTTCGAAATTTAACAAGAAAAGCACCTAAACAATTATTTCTTTGCTCAAAATTATAGCAAAGGTCTAAAAATTCCAGAGATTTGATCCGAGGTGCAACAAAATCCGTATAATCAATCATTATCCCTCCCTTGAACAGGAATCCATGCTAATTGGCCAATAGCTTCCACACCGCCCCCTAGAATATTTTAAAACCTCAGCCCTAAGCCATTTTTGGACTGGAAATTCTGAAACTCTGTGAACATATGTGTCTGATCAGGAACTATGAAAAAGTCTCTTGGAGCCCTGGTCCAAAACCAACAGGAAGTCGGCCATTTTGGGTCAAAGGAACATTTTTCGCCGTTTTGAGTTGCGGATTTTAACGAACTCCTCCTAAGGATTTTGAAGGATTGCCTTCAAACTTGGTTAATATGCCTTTAACACATTGGGAAGTAAAAGTTATCAAAAGCTTGCATTTTTGTTTATGTTAAAGGGGCGTGGCCAGACCTCAAAGTTGCTTTTCACACCGTACATTTATTTTATTTTTTTTTCCTTTTATAGATGGCCTCCCTTCTCACCTTACAGC
Organism: Garcialebias charrua; assembly: GCA_038048925.1. NCBI lineage: Eukaryota > Metazoa > Chordata > Actinopteri > Cyprinodontiformes > Rivulidae > Garcialebias > Garcialebias charrua. The sequence continues at coordinate 44,055 of JBBPBX010004341.1, read as the reverse complement.
CATCCTCTTCACACCATTATGAAATATTTTTTTGATAGAAAGAAAGGAATGACAGAAAGTAAGACTAAAAAACATATATCCACAAAAAGAGCACAAGGCAAACACACCCAACCGCCATCTGCAATCCTGCAAAGTACATGACAGAACATAGCAATAAAACACATATGCATAAAAGACACATAACATTCATGGCTTTGCAGTAGATTACTATAAATATATCAGAGTCAAGAGAGTCTTTATTGTCATTTGCACCGCATGTGGTACATGTGATGAAACTAGATTATGTACACAGGGTCCTAGTTACATCCAACATTAAAATGTAAAAGAAAAACAGTAATAACATCTAGGATATAACTAAGAAAAACATCAACTAGAAATACACTAAGCCCTAATGTAATAGAAAAACATAATTACAAGCAGCAGCACGAACATGAGTCTGTATGAGCAGATGGTCACAGATGAACACAGCAACAAGAAAACAGATCAGCATCAGCATGATGTGATATTTTGCAGTGATTATTCTTATTATTTATTTATTCATGAGTCTAACAGCCTCAGGGTAGAAGCTGTTCCTCAGTCTAGTGGTTCTACATTTGATGCTCCTTAACCGCCGTCCTGAAGGGAGTGGGGCAAAGAGTGTGTGTGCTGGGTGAGTGGGGTCTTTTATGATGCAGGTGGCTCTTTTTCTGCATCTGGAGGTGTAAATGTCTGTGATGGTGGGGAGACTGACTCCAACAGACCTCTGTGCAGCCTTCACCACTCTCTGTAAGCTTTTCTCTCTGCAACTGTGCAGCCTCCATGCCACACATTGATGCTGGAGCACAGGATGCTCTCCACTGCACACCTGTAGAAGGAGGTGAGGACTGGGCTACTCAGACCAGCTCGTCTCAGCCGTCTGAGGAAGTAGAGTCTCTGATGACCTTTCTTGATCAGGCTGGTGGTGTTGTTGCTCCAGCTGAGGTTATCATTCACGTGTACACCCAGGTACTTGTAGCTGGAGACCACTTCCACCGCAGATCCACTTATGTTCAGTGGGTTTGTTTGTTCCTTCTGAAGTCCACAATCATCTCTTTTGTCTTGTAATGTGTCTGAGCTGAACTTTTCTTTAATAAATGAATAATTTTAGCAGGATAAACACCTAAAAATATATATTTGTTAGCTGACATTATTGTAAGAGTGTGTCTCAGTTTAATTTTTGTTAATAAATTATTACAAATCGACTTATTTTATAAAAAGCCATACACAAGTCATGTAGTAGAACAGACCCTATTTTATTACAGTCACACCTGACTATAGGTCGCAGGCCATGAAAAAAATGATTAAAAAGCAGCGACCTATAGTCCGGAAAATACGGTAAAACACAGACAGAAAACGAGTTCAACTCACTGTAGGTATTCACACACAGGTGATGGACGGAGAGAAGCTAGGCTACAGGCAGGAGGAGAGAGCAGAGGACACAAGTCTGTCCATGAGGCAGGCGCAGCAGGTGTTCTCTGTTGAAAGAGACACAAACATGACATCTGCAGTTAAAACAGGACTATGACCTGCAATAAAAACATAAAACACAGACAGAAAACAAGTTCAACTCACTGTAGGTGTTCACACACAGGTGATGGATGGAGAGAAGCTAGGCAGCAGGTAGGAGGAGAGAGCAGAGGACACAGTTCTGTCCATGAGGTCAGGCGTAGCAGGTGTTCTCTGTTGAAAGAGACACACACACAGATGAGGATGTCAACTTTAAGCTGTTTCTCAACCAACTACAATAAAAAAGATAACTGAGAGGAAAAACATGTGGTCCTCATGTGTATGGTGTAGTGCAGATGTTTGGATGGAGAGGTGCTGGAGGAGGCAGGATGAGCAAGGTTCAGGAGAGAGGACAGAGTAGCACGCCTGTTCATCAGGTCAGGTCATGGAGATACAGGCAGGTCAGTGCTCAGCTGGTGTTGTCTGTTAGAAGAGACACGCACACAGATGAGGATGTCAACTTTAAGCTGTTTCTCAACCAACTGCAATAAAAAAGATAACTGAAACACAGAGGAAAAACATGTATTCCTCACGGGTATGTTGTAGTGCAGATGTTTGACCAGACACGGACCAGTGGCCATGATGCTTTGGAGGTTGTGGAGAGACAGGTGATGAATACAGTAGATGCAGCTATAATGTAAAACAAAAAAGCAAAATTAAAAAAAATAACATGTCTGCTGTACCTTTATGAGGATGCTATGCTGGTTAGTGGAGGTGGGTAGGTCTTGTTGAGGCTGGTGGAATGGAGAGGAGGAGGAGTATGCTGTGAACATAAGCAGAAGTGGATTAACAGATGAAGTTACTGTATAACATGACACAAAACAGAAAAATCAAAATAACATTTCATTACTTGTCGGGAGGGAGCAAGGGGAGAGAGGCGTGTTTTACTGGGGAGAGGGTGAGCTGTCCATGGACTTCTCCTGGCTTACTGCAGCAGGACTGGATGGCTTTTCTTCTGCTACACCAGCAGATCCTGGAGACGCTGCTGGGACCTTGGTAACAAATCTCAGCATGGTGCTTTGCACATATTCTTGCTTTTTGTCGTCCAGGATCTGCTGGTAACACGTCATGTCGTCAAGGACAGCTCTAGAGACCCTGGCGAACCTCTCCCCATCGGCATCCTGGCTAAGGCGCTCTGGAGTTCTTTAAACGCCTTGGCCAACTCCTACCTGGTGAAGGTCTTGGGCAGAGGGCTTGGCGTGACCTGCTCCTCCTCCTCATCCGGGAATTGCCTGTCCAGCTGTATCAGGTCATCCACTGACAACTCCTGTCCTGCTTCACCCAGCAGCTATTGGACATCGTCCTCATCTATCTGGAGCTCCAGTGACCTGCCTATCTCCACAACATCCTGGATGACACTGGCCACTTCCTGGGAACTGGCTGACGCCTCAACCAGCTGTGGACACAACTTCTTCCACACGCCACTCAAGTTGTTCTGCGTCACCCGTTCCTAAGAGTGACCAATGTTCTGCACAGCATCATAGATGTTGTACTTCTTCCAGAAGTCTTTCAGGGTGACTTCTGGAGATTTCTCGGTTGCCTCCAAAGCATCACGGATGACCCTCTGGAGGTAGTACGCTTTGAAGGTACTGATGACCCTCTGGTCCATGGGCTTGATCAGTGACGTGGTGTTTGGAGGCAGGTACACCACCTCAACATGTTTGTTAAGGTCGGTGAGATGAGTAAGGTGCCCTGGAGCGTTGTCCAACACCAGCAGGACTTTAAAGGGAATGCTTTTGCATTGCAAAATCGCCGGACATCTGGCACAAAGTGTTTGGTGAACCATTTTTCGAACACAGCCAGTGTGACCCAGGCCTTCTGATTTGCGCTCCAATACACTGGCAGCCTTTTCTTATCAACATTCTTGAAGGCTCTGGTGTTCTCAAATTGGTACACCAACAAAGGCTTGAGTTTGCAATCCTCAGAAACATTTGCCCTGAACAGCAAGGTCAAACGCTCCTTGCCAACCTTGTGACCTGGTGTTGTTCGTTCGTCTCTACTAATGTAGGTACGGTCGGGCAAACACTTCCAGAAAAGCCCTGTCTCATCGACATTAAACACCTGTTGGGCAGTGTACCCACCGTCCCTGATGACCTGCGCTAGTTTGTCTGGGAAGGCCTCAGCTGCCTCGTGGTCACCACTGGCGGCCTCCCCTGTTGCAATGCACACAAAGATGACACGGTTAAGCTGTTGTAACACTGTAATAAAAGGAAAAATGAAAAATGTATGTCGGGGACTACCTATTAAAAGATTAAAAAAGAGAAATTAAACACATGCTGACCTTGTATCTTTATGTTGTGAAAGTTGGCTCTCTTTGAAGCGCTGAAACCAACCTTTGGACGTGTTGAACTGCTCTGGTCCACTGCCCCCCTCTCCCCCTTCAGCTGAAGTGCCTCCTCCAGGATCTGTATGTACTGAAGTCCCCGCTGCACCCCCCTCCCCTGCTACACCCCCCTCCCCTGTTGCACCTCCCTCACTCCTCGCTTCTTGTTGGAGCTTTACGTAGATCTGCCTTGCTTTCTCCCTAATGACCGACAGGCTCATGGGCACATGCCGTTGCACCTGGTCCTGCAGCCACAGAACCAGCAACCTCTCCATCCCCACGACCAAACCCGACCGCTGTTTGGTGATGATGGTGGACCTCATGGGAGCCGAGTCACGCACATGTTTTAAAATCCTCTGCTTGTCCGCGACTATCGTTCCCACCGTCGAACGCGCGAACCCTAGTTTCTCTCCTATCGCGCTCGATGTTAAGCCCAGATCTGACGATTTTATTATTTTGACTTTCGTCTCCAGCGTTCTAGCTTTTCAGGGTTTCTTACCCACAACCGCGTTCCCATCCGCTGACTTCTTCTATCTCTTCGGGCCCATTTTAAAAATTAGCACAAACGTTGCTTTTCAAAGCTAATGCTAATAGCTCATTAATAACAGTACAGTACGTTCTCATCAATCGCCAAAACTCAACCATGCGGGTCGGATTGGCGCGTCCCTTTAAATACCTTTCAGAACCTGTATCCCTCCGCCTTTGTTTCACCAGGTACAGTACAGCTGTATACATCCGCTGAGGTTCTGCATCCCTCCCCCCCGCCATTGGTACTTTTCCACAGTCATGCGCCAACAGCCAAGGTAACTCCCACCCGCCACCACCCCCGCCCCTCACGTAAATTTACGTGCCGTAATGACTCACTTATGCCGTAGCTCGATTCCATACTGTTAACGGGGCTCGTTCGTAAGTCCCGCATCTAGTATGCCGTAGCTCAGGGGTGCCCAACCTTTTTTGAACCAAGAGCTACTTTTGAAGTCGGCAGTTTGCCGAGAGCTACCGTATTCTCCGGTGTAAAATACGCACCGGTGTTTAATATGCTTTGTCCAATTATTAACAATAAACAAGAAAACATGTACACAATACGCTTCAGTGTTTAATACGCGTCAGCGCCTCATTTGCCCTGCTTAAAATGGCGGCGACAGAAGCGAGCGAGTACAAAGAACTTCACAAGGAAACACGGTAAAAACAATTATTTCTTTGCGAGAAAAATATATTTCTTAGCTGACTTTATAGCAGACGTGCTCCTGAGCTTAACGAAATGTTCAAATCAGCTGGATTTAAAAAAAAAAAACTTCGCCGAATTTTAGGCAGGCGGCTCGGACCGGACGCTTTGTTTCTTTAAATTTAGCTAAATAAACGCTTAAAAAATATATTTCTTAGCTGACTTTATAGAAGACGTGCTCCTGAGCTTAACGAAATGTTCAAATCAGCTGGATTTTTAAAAAAAACTTCGCCGAATTTTAGGCAGGTGACTTGGACCGGACTCTTTGTTTCTTTAAATTTAGCTAAATAAACGTTTAAAAATATATTTCTTACCTGACTATAGCAGACGGGCTCCTGAGCTGAACCAAATGTGAAATCAGCTGGATTTAAAAATCCGCGGTGTGGTTTATGAGTGGTATCTTGCAAACAAAAACAGCGAACCTCACAGCTAAGCTAAATGCAGCTACCGGTACACCCAGAGCAAGGGGCGGGCAGCGACAGAGTCAGTCCGACCAGAGGAGGCTGTTTTCGGACACATGAGCTAGAAACGTCTGGAAGTGGCCCTCCTCTTCCTCTTCGCTCTCTGAGTCCTCTGCTGGCTGCTGCCCACAGCGCCCGTATAGCGGCCGAAACTGGTACTGCACCATTTTTGCCAAAAATGAAAAACGAAGAATCAGAGCGAAAAGTTGGTCTAAAAATATGGGAAAAAATCCATAAATAATACTCTTCGGTGTTTAATACGCAGGACATTCAAATGAGCAAAAATACAGCGTATTATACACCGGAGAATACGGTACTCGTCAGTCTCAGTATCAAAAAACATAATTTTTCATCTCCCTACTCCTCACTTCTTTAAAATAAATAAAACAGAACGTAATGTGTTGCTAGTTTTATTTAATTAAAGTATTTTATCAAAGTAAAAGAACACAATATTTGAAAACCACACCACATTTTTTTAAAGAAACAAATAAACAACTGAACTGAACAATATAAAACTCCCTCATTTACAAGAAAGTTCATTCTCAATCCCTCATTTACACTAACTATTTACAAAAAGTGACTTACAAAGGTGCAGATTTACAAATCTCCAACAACTATTTCAAACCTCAATAAAACGTAAATATCAAAACTAGGCAGCTGCTCTGTGCAGCAGGATGGTGTGTCATCTGGTGCAAGCTGTATAAAATAAATGTGTCTCTACCTTAGTGGGACTTCTGACACTGAGAGGAGGAGGTCAGGGTCTCATAAGCAGGGCAGTATGAGGTGGCTGTGAGGCGCAGGCAGGTCTCCAGATGATCATCAGTCATTGTGGATCTGTTTTTGGACTTGATGATTTTCATGTGTGAAAAAGCACTCACACAGGTAGGTAGATCCAAAAAGTGCTGTTAAGTTCAAAGCACATCTTCGGATGTTAGGGTACTTTTCTTCTGACAGCAGACTCCAGAACTCTCCATTCATGCCAGGTGATGCTCTGGATTTGATTCCAATGCCATTTTGCAGAGTCAACACCTCATTTTCAACACCAGAGCTGTCCAGCTGAAACACAGACACCAATTTGGACACAATGTCATCCACATCAACATTTCCAAAAGGATAACACATGTAGCTGGTAACAGGCTCGATGGAGGAAAAGTCAGTAAATCGTCTCTCAAATTCTGCTGAGATGCTCTGAACCTGCTTAGAATAGTGTGCACTGTCCAGTTGTGTGACCTCTTTCCCTTGGCGCTGTAGCTCTGCCTCCATGTGTGGGAAGTTTCGCAGGTCCCTGCGTTGCAGCCGACTTGTGAGCAGTTGCAGCCTGCTTTTGAAGGTGCTCACAGAACTGATCATGTGAATTATGTTTTTGTCCTTTCCCTGAAGCTCCAAATTCAGTTCATTGAGCAGGCTGGTGAGATCTGTGAGGAAGGCTAAATCCAAAAGCCACTGGGTGTCCTCGAGTTTTGAATGTCCACCATGACCTGACAGCTTCAGAAAATCCCTGATCTCAGGCAACAGCTCAATGAATCTGGCCAGAAATTTACCTCTGCTTAGCCACCTGACGTCCATGTGCAGCAGCAGGTCTGTGTGGTCTGCTCCTGCCTCCTCCAAGTGAGCCCGGAACAACCTCCTCTGCAGACTCCTGGCCCTTATAGAGCACACAGTTTTCATGGCAACATCCATCACTTCCTTCATGTTTAAAATCTTCCCACACAGGGCCTGTTGGTGTATGATGCAGTGATAGTTCAAAATGTCTGGGAAAGCATCATTCTGCTTGCAGAGTGCAACAAATCCACTGGTGTGACCGGTCATTGCTGGAGCGCCATCAGTTGTTATAGAAATTAGTTTATAGAGGGGCAAGTTGCTTTTATTAACAAACTCCATAAACACATTAAAAATATCTTCTCCTCTTGTGTGTCCCTTCAAAGGCAAGATGGTGAGCAGCTCCTCTTTTGCACTCATGTCTGCAAAGGCCATTCTGATAAAAACACACAGCTGTGCTGTGTCCACCATGTCTGTTGACTCATCAAACTGAAGAGAGAAACACTCACATTGTTCCACGTCCTTTTTTAGCTGCTCCTCCACATCAACAGCCATTCCCTCACATTGTCGTGTCACTGTTTGTCTGGACAACTGCACGTCTTTAATTGCAGCTACGATCTCACTTTTATTTTTAAAATCATGAAAAAGCACATCTGCAGCCTCAATAAATGCTTCTTTCATAACTTCTCCATCACTGAAAGACTTCTTATGTTGAGCCAGGATGCTGCTAACATGGTAGGAAGCTACTAGGAAGGTGCTTTACCTTTTGTGCTGGGCCGAGTGAAGATCGATTGCTGGGCTGTAAGCTTGTTTTTTAGCTCCCGCACTTTCTGAGTCCGTAAACAACTTTTAGGAGGGAAATCTGTCTCAAACCGTTTGTGCATCGTCTTGAAATGCCGCTCCAAGTTACACTTTTTGGGTAAGGCAACGCTCGAATTACAGATGAGGCAAATAGACTTTGAATTAGAATAAACAAAAAAATACTCCTCCCACTCTGTGTGAAAATAATAAGTTTTTGTTTGCTTGTTTGCCATGTTTTCTGCGCACCGAGACACTCTACTGCTGAACCTAAAGTCTCGTGAGAGCGCTGTGTCACCGCACCCAAAACTCGCGAGACTATGTCTGTGAGAATACAAGATGGGGAGGGCTGAGGAAAGCGTTGCTGCGCATTGGAATATGTCACTCCTCCCACCCCCCACCTCCACCACTTCTGCCGGAGTTACGCCAAAAATACACTACATGCGGTCCGGCTCCGCCCCGCTCCGCAGGTCGCAGCTGAGCGAGTCCAATTTCCACTTCCTCCGCTCCGCTCAGGTCCGACTGGATGCGCTGCTCCGAGACGCATGCGCGGGAATTGCGAGATCGCGCGATAAATCAAGTGATAAATAAGTAAGTCAGAACAAAACAATTCATTCGGTGGAAGAAGGAGAACAACAGTAGAGACTGCTGCCTTGATCTTCTCTCGTAAATGAGCGACAGGACATGGTTTGAGCAACAGGAAGTGATGTATTACATTTCAGAATAAAATACTTTATTTATTTATTTATTTCTTGTATTGCGTTTGTAGGCGTAGTCATAAATGATAGTTTGACAGCATTTTTGTACAAATAAATCCGTATAGAGCTAGGATTAGTCCGCCCGTGGTGATTTTATTTTGTAAATACGGAAGTTGTGCTCGTTCCTTTTCCTGTTGGTGCGACGTAATCTTCAAAAGTTGACTCCGGCACATCTCCGGCGTCCGGCAGAAATATAAATATTTCTAATTTTGACGGACTGCCGTCCGCTCTCCGCAGCTCGCCGCCGCTGTGCGGAGCCAGTGTAAACTCTCTCATTGATTATAAAGGGTGCGTATTTGCTACGGAGGTCGGACCGGAGCGGGACGGAGCCGGAACGCATGTAGTGTATTTTTGGCGTTATAATGAAGCTTAGCAACGGACATGTCACCTCCACCACTTCTGCCGGAGTGGGTTGGTCGCAGCGGCGTGCGTTCCCACTACAGCGAATCGGCGCTCGCTACGAGTGATTGACAGCTCACAGCTCTCGCTTCATCCAATCACAGCTCATAAACAGACAAGCACGACACGTCTTTCTAACGTTAGCTCGCACAGCAGACCACAACTTTGTAGACTCTTAAAACAACTCAAACGCTACAAATTAACTTCCCAAAATTCTGAAACATGCGGCGAACACACCTAGACAGGCCAACTTAGTTACGCTCAGTAACACAGCACTGCAGCTGTTGAACAAACACGGACTCTCTCGGAGCGCGTCAAGGTCGGTTCTGGTCCACTTTCAGTGGGGCAGAAACTCGGGTCTGAACAGAACCACTATCCGACAACGTTCTAACAGTAATATGCTTCTATGACCTGCCCTAACATGTAAAATACCACAACAGCAATCTTGTAGATGTTAAATTAGCTTTCAGGCTTTTGACTCGGCGGTCAAACAAAGCTTTGTACAGGAGTCTGCGTGAACTGGACCGAACAGGACCAGAACCCCCACAGACCACGGCTGACAAAAACTTCACCTGAATGCTTCCAACAGCGTCTAATAGAGTTGAAACGATAATAATCTCACAGCTTCAAATGATAAAAACATGCAGAATCTGCCTGCTTTGAACACTTCCAGCCAAAATATTATCCTCAGAGTTTAAAACTTGGATCCTCTTAAACAAACATGACGTTACAGTTCATGAGAGACCACAAATATATCAGTAAACTTTTAGAACCGGTACGGGCCACCTTTATTTAGTCAGGTAAATCTTATTGAGCTTCGAGGGCTCATTTACGAAAGCGACCTGCTACAAACTAAAGAATGATGAACAGCAATGGTACAAGTACATTAAACAATAGACAAAAGAAAAAGTAGCAAAAACTAGCAAACATTATAAGATAGATGTACAGAATGAATGAAGCTTAGCAGCGGACATTTCACCTTGTTAACAGCTGACAGCCGGATCGTCAGCTGTTAGAGCAAGGTTTCGCTGGTTGGGAACACCTGCCGTAGCTTGATTACATACTTTCAACAGGGTTCGTTTATAAGTCCCGGATTTGTGCCGTAGCTCGATTACATACTTTCAACGGGGCTCGTTCGTAAGTCTGAGTTGCCGTAGGTCAGGGACGCCGTAAGTCGGGGACTCCCTGTGTATATATATACATACATATAGAATAGAATAGAATAGAATAGAATATATCTTTATTGACCTTGACATTGCACCGGGGCACAAAGGCAAAGTAATTGATTACGCACATCCGTCTTAGGATAGGGACAGCGCACGAAGTTGCAGCAGTCTAAAACCGCGCCACCACAATCAACAGATATGGAAAAGGGAATGGACACAAACAGGTAGGAACGTGGTATTCAAAAAAAGAATTTATCACAATTTGCCAGTAGACACTCCATGATAAAGTCCAAAAAAACTCTACCAGCTTAGCACATTTAGACAGGACAAGATGCATTTATGACGGCAGGCGGGAGGTAAAAGTCTGTGAGTGACAGCTCCAGATAAGAACAGTTCGCAGGTCTCACAGCTCGGCTCCTTCCGAGAACGCACACACAGAGACCTCTGGGGGGAGGGGGGGAGGGCAGCGGGTCCCTTCAGCTTCCCAGCTCAGGAGAAGATTTGTAGACAGCCTTCAGTCCAAGGCCAGAGACCAGATTAGATTAGTTGCTTTATTTTTTCAGTCAGGCCACAGTGTTCTTTTACTGCAGTCTTTAAGTCCAGGTGCTGTTTCTGGGTCCAAATCGCCGAATCGAGAGCGGTTCCGAGCAAAAAGATCCTTCCGTATGTGCCCTGTTTTAATCCGGACGGCTGTAAACGAGTTCCACACACCGCAGGTCCGCGGCAGCTACCGCTTCTCCCACAGTGTGGTTCAGCCCGCACAACAGTTGGGAAGGTCATAGCCCGGATCAAAGCACTTTCGCTGAGCGGAAGACTCGCCAGCACGCCGATTCGCTGCGGTCCTCCTCAGCCTTCAGTGGCAGGAACAGCCACCAGTATCCCAATAATCCACAGAGATTCCACGTCCCCGACAGAAAGAGCGGACAGTTACATTAGCCTGCTCATCGAGTCCATAATGTAGCTCACCGCATGCGTGTCGAAAGGGCGCCCTGGCTCTCCCTGGCCAGTGCGCTTCGCGGAAATTTTTGTTATCGATAGTATCGATAGATGAAATAGCCCAGAAAACAGTCCACGCACATAAATCCATCCCAAATTGGTTCGAGCGAGCGCTGAAGAGTAACAGACGAGACAAATGCAGAAGCAGGGGGGGTGAAACCAGGGAGGTGTAGGAGCAAAAGGAGATGCGACCTGCCCTGCCGAGAGCGGAAGTAAGAAAAAAAAAAATATATATATATATATACAATCATATTCAGTCACATACCCATCTACATATCTACATATGATATCTACATATACATCCCTTCATCCATTTGTGTGTGGTTGTGAGCATGCATAAGTGAATAAGGCTTCTCTAATAGAACATTCAATAGCGACCGTGAAGCATCAGAGATCCGCCCCCACTCACCCACCCCCCAGATCCGACCATAGGGGAAAACCGGAAGAGCCCCACCAGCGACTACACACAATGACCCCCCGCGACCAACAGCGACAAACTCACAGGCCCCCGCCAGAACCCGCTGCACCAACATAGCCCCAGGCCTAGGCACCAAGGCCCGGGCACCAGGGACGCCCACCCCTCAGGCCCAGGCCCGACAGGACCAGAGGACCCAAGCCCCACCAGGCAACCACCAGGCCGAGCCGACATACGCCCAAGCGCCCAACCCCCGATACCGCGGGCCCCAAGCGCGCCAGCAGGCAAAGGCACACCTGACCCCACCAGGGGGCCACGTGGTAGGAGCGTGACACCAAGTAGCCTCAGATGTATCAAAGAGGGGGCATTCTAAGTCCCAGCCTGACAAATAGACATTTATACACAGACCCAATCACACAGACCCACCCTCATCCACATCATCACTCACTCAAAGACATACAATAACGACACATTCCATTCATAATCCCGATACGCACTCTATACCCCCCAGGTCCAAGACATGTACCTGCCCCCTACATGGGGCAGCCCAAACCCAGGAGGTAGGCCCATTAATTCTGGGTTGGAGAGGAGCCGACATCCAAGATCCGGCCCAACCCGTGCCCAGCCGACAGGACAGGACACCCGAGCCCAAGCAGCCCCAGGGAGAGCGCTGCGCCAGTCCCGCCCACGGCAAACCCCCAGGCCCCGAACCTCCCCATAGTCCAGGACAATACCTGACGGCCTGCCACTTTACCAGACCCCACCCCCAGAATGGCTGCCAGGGAACCGGGGGGTACAAATAAAAAACCACTAGACCCCGATACACTTACCCCCGCCCTCAGATGTACGCCGTAAATTTCTAAACGCTATAACTTTCACATTGAAAGACCAAAATGCAACAAACTTGGCATGAGTCATCCTTGTTGCATGCCCTACGATCCTTTGTGGTCGTGTTCTGACATCATAGAAGCCCCGCCCCCTCAGAACAGGAAGTCACTTTTTTAACTTGGAATGCTCTCTCTCTGGCTGTGTCTCAATTCAGGGGCTGGGTCCTCATGAGTGCGCATATGTCGGCCGCATATGTCATTGCCCCGCGCGGAGGACTGTCCCAATTCGAAGACTCCTCCTCATGCGGCCGAGGAATGCGGCCTACTTGCTGTCGAAATCTGAGGATGCATCCGTGAATCCTTCAAGACAGAGACTGTGTCTCAATTCAGGGGCTGCATCCTCATGAGTGCGCATTTGTCGGCCGCATACGTCATTGCCCCGCGCGGAGGACTGTCCCAATTCGAAGACTCCTCCTCATGCGGCCGAGGAATGCAGCCTACTTCCTGCCAAAATCGAAGGATGCATCCGTGGAACCTTCAAGACGGAGGCTATCCCAGAATTCATAGCACCAGCAGAGATTTTGCGGGGGGGGGGGACCATAGATATCATATATATATGATATCTATGGGGGGGACTTTCTGCGTGCAGGGTCGGGGCTGCTGCGTGTCGTTGAGTCATCAGCTCGTTTTAACAACAACCTCAGCGCGAATATTCATTCAACCTTTATTTAGTCATCTCAAACAACCTCAGCTCGAATATATCTCATTAAAATTTAACTACAGAAACGACAAAAAAAAAATGTGTTAGCTGAATATACAGTATATTAGTGTTTCTGAGTTTACTGTTTTTGAAGAACTGATTACCGTATTCTCCGGTGTATAATACGCTCCGGTGTATAATACGCTTTGGCCAATTTTTGGAAATAAATCAGAAAAACCCCTAGATAATACGCTTCGGGGTATAATACGCGCTGCCGTGACAGTCTTGTTTATGGCCACTAGATGGCGCCAAACCCATTGAAACTATAGTGATACAACCGTGACCTCAGAAACACTTCTCTGATCGCTCTCAGTAATGAACTTTTTGGGAGTTATTCCTGAAGGGACAGTAATACTTTTATTACTTTTAATTTGAATCAAACATTACAAATTGTCAGAAAGATAAAGTGTTAGTTTCAGATGTCAGCATTTTATGATAAAAACTGATCTTAACACTACACACAACACTGTTAACCTGTTGGTTTGGTTAAAACAACGTCATTAAAGCGTCACATATGGGACCTATGTTAATGATAATAGCAAAAACAGATATTATTCATCTGATTATTAATTAGGACAAAAACAAAAGTCTCTTCTGAGGAGATTGTCCTGAGCTCAAACTAAAATGAGATAAACAGTGTCACTGAATCTTCACTGCAGGTTTGAGAAGAGAAATCCTTCATGAATAACATTTTGGAATAACATTTGCTATTCAGCATGAATTTAAACAGTTTGAATTAAACAGTCTTGATGACTATCAAACATTGGATTCAATAATGCTTATACAAGTAACACACAAGGTTATTCATTTGATGACATTTAAACTAACAAAATTAAAAGAAGTCTCTAGATGACTTAATTTGTAATGTACAGCTGAATTTAATTAAAATAAAACTACCTGCAGCTTAAATTCTGCAGTATACGAATTTCTTTTTGGCGGCATTTTCTCTCTTTGTTCTCGAATGTGTAGTTGTTGATTTCTCCTGCTCTCTCTCAGTGATTTGGCGGGGGGTGATGGGTTTTATAGAATACACGAATAACAGGATACGCCTCCAGCTACAGTCTGCAGGTAAACAGACTACAGGGCGCATTAGCGCACATAGCGGCCAAAAGTGGTACTACACCATTTTTGGCCAAAATGAAAAACGGTGAATCAGAGCTAAAAATGGGTCTAAAAATATGGGAAAAAATCCATAGATAATATGCTTCAGTGTATAATACGCAGGATATTCAAATGAGCAATAAAAGTGCGTATTATACACCGGAGAATACGGTACAAATCAGATTATTTTACACGTGCGTAGCAAGGATTTTCTGAGGGGCAATCTTTTAAAACCCAGAGTGGACCTGCGAAATGCAAGTTGACAAGTAGCTCAGTTGGTAAATCAACCTGCGATTGGTGCAGAGATACTTTTCTCGAAGCTGGTTCGAATCTCACTCGGTACGGTTAAAACTTATTTTACGTTTGTCTTTTATTGGATTAAAAAAAAAGGAGTTTCACAAACTCCTTCCTTTTAATCTCAGTCCTCATTTTTTTATCCAATAAAAGACAAACGTAAAATAAGTTTTAACCGTACCGAGTGAGATTCGAACCAGCTTCGAGAAAAGTATCTCTGCACCAATCGCAGGTTGATTTACCAACTGAGCTACTGGACAACTTGCATTTCGTAGGTCCACTCTGGGTTTTAACAGATCGCCCCTTATAAGCTGATTTGTAATCAGTTCTTAACAAACAGTAAACTCAGAAACACTAATATATATACATGTATTCAGCTAACTAATATATTTTAGCGGCGTCCCTTCTCTTTCCACACACACCAAGCGCGCACACAAGAACTTCCCACCCACTTCAAGAGAACGCCCCACCCACTTCAAGGCCGGCAAACCTGAAGGCTAGACCGTCCCATTTCAGCAGTTTCGCTCAGCCCACCCGGTCTTGTGAGTGCGTGGCCTACTCGGCCCAGCTAGGCTGGGTCCTCATGAGGATGCAGCCCCTGAATTGAGACACAGCCAGAGGCTATCCCAGAATTCATAGCGCCAACAGAGATTTCGCGGGGGGTGGGACTTTCTGCGTGCAGGGGCGGGACTGCTGCATGTTGTTGAGTCATCAGCTCGTTCTAACTCATTAAAATTTAACTACAGAAACGACTAAAAAAAATTTGTTAGCTGAATATATATTAGTGTTTCTGAGTTTAATGTTTGTTAATAACTGATTACAAATCAGCTTATTTTACACGTGCGTAGCAAGGATTTTCTGAGGGGCGATCTGTTAAAACTCAGAGTGGACCTACAAAAAGCAAGCTGCCCAGTAGGTAAGCTTTGGGTTGGCGCGCAGATACTTTTCTCAAAAGCTGGTTCGAATCTCACTCGGTACGATTAAAACTTAGTTTACGTTTGTCTTTTATTGGATTAAAAAAAAGGAGTTTCACAAACTCCTTTTAAATCTCAGTCCTCATATTTTTATCCAATAAAAGACAAACGTAAAATAAGTTTTACCCGCACCGAGTGAGATTCGAACCAGCTTTTGAGAAAAGGATCTGAGTGCGAACCCAATGCTTAATGCAATGACCTACTGGGCAGCTTGCTTTTTGTAGGTCCATTCTGTCTTTTAACAGATCGCCCCTCAGAAAATCCTTGCAACGCACGTGTAAAATAAGCTGATTTGTAATCAGTTATTTTCAAACGGTAAACTCAGAAACACTAATATATATATTCAGCTAACAAATCTTTTTTTAACGGAGTCCCTTCTCTTTCCACACACACACACCAAGCGCGCGCACACTTCCCACCCAAAAAAAAGAAACTGAAGGCTAGACCGTCCCATTTCAGCAGTTTCGCTCAGCCCACCCGGCCTTGTGAGTGCGTGGCCCAGCTAGGCTGGGTCCTCATGAGGACGCAGCCCCTGAATTGAGACACAGCCTCTGACACCCTTGAACTAATTAATCAGGATGATCCTATGTTAGAAGACATATAACAAGTTGGTCTGACTTACTTTAAATTACAGTTTTTGCTGGAGGATGTGGGCGTGGAGGGGTGACGATCTCAGATGTGATGCCGTTGCCATACGTTAGCTCTAAATTCAACAGATTTGAACCGAAGTGCACCGAAATCACTACGATCGATCATTATCCACCACGTCAACAAGCATCCATGATAAGTGGCCAATAACCTCCATAGCGCCCCCTATATTTTTTACTACAGTTATATCTCAGTGATACATCATCCCATCTGCACAAGATTTATTGTGCTTCAGCACTGAGCACTTTTACACACATTGATATTGTGGTTTAACATATGACTCCAGTGCGCCCCCTAGATTACTCAAACTGTTATATCTCATTGATAGATAACTGATCTGTTCCAGATTTATTGTGCATTATCTGTCAGCACTTCTACACACACTCGTACTGTTGTTTAAAATTTAACTCCAGTGAACCCCCTACATTATTCCAACACTTATAGATCAGTGATATATGTACCAATATGCACCGCATTTATTGTACTTCATCAGTGAGCACTTCTAAACACGTTTCTATTGTTATTTAACTTTTGACTCCAGTGCGCCCCCTACATAATTCAAACTGTTGTATGTCTATAGCCCCTTTCATAAGTCAGATCCGCGCAATTCCCACACAGACCAATCCGGCTTTAATCCCCATCGGGTCATTCATAAAACAAAGTTGAATCCGGCCACGGCCCGCCCTCAATGGAGCATTCACAAAACAATTGGTAGTGCGGGTTGAAAAGAGGCATTGTGAAAATCTGCAGCTCAGAGGACGTGGTTCCTGCGTGTTTAACGTGGGACCACAGAGGTGTATGTAAACAAACATGGCGACGCTAGCGAACATCGTTGTGCTTCTCCTAATGCTTTTTTTTTTTTTTTGCTCTTGCATCAATCCGCTCCAGAAGGGCCCCATCCTTCACTGTACCGGTAAGTCCCTTATTAATTTCCTCCTCTGCGCGCAGAGACAGGAGCACACAGGTCTCGGCATCACCCCAATTAGCCATTTCCGTGATGATCAATAAAAAAAGAAAAAGATTCGGCGAAGAATAGCGAGTGATGCGCAAGCAAAATACAAATGTCATGTTCTTGTTTACACATTTAAATACAGCGCAACAGTGTGCGCCGGGAGAGTACGTCATTATTCAAATCAATTTGAAGCCTCAGCAGCCCGAGACCTTTCACAAGTCGACAGATCCGGGCTTAATACTACCTCTGCTCGCGGGTCAACGGCAGATCAGAGGGGAGTCAAATTAACTCGCCAAGCCGCGTTTGTGTTTCTTCTGAATGCTCATTGGAGGACTGAACACGCATCAGACACGGATTGAGCTGTTTTATGAAAGGGGCTAGTGATAGACCATCCAATCTGTTCCAGATTTATTGTGCGTCATCTGTGGGCACTTCTAAACACATTGATATGGTTATATAACATTTGTCTCCAGCGCGACCCTACATTATTCCAACAGTTACAGATCAGTGATACATCAAACGATCTGCACCAGATTTATTGTGCTTCATCAGTGACCACTTTTATACACATTGGTACAGTATTCTTGTTGAAAGTTTTACTCCAGTGCGCCCCCTATCTCAGTGATACATAATCCCATTTGCACCAGATTTTTTTGTACTTGAACAATGAGCAATTCGAGAAAAATTGGTATTGTGGATTCATGACATCACTTAAGCCCCGCCCACTCACACAAGAAACACGATTATTGGGTGACTCTTCCAGCTTCATCCTGTAAACATATACGACTGAAACTGTATTCACTAATTGTTGATTACCACACATGACATGTTGAAAAGCCTAACGAAAGTGCTCATCAAACATTCGCCACAAAACAGGAAATCCCAAAAACTCCTGTCTGGAAAGTCGCATTTCAGCTAAACTTTTTTTTTAAATTCAACTTTTATTTAGACTGATAAGTCACATTGAGCCTCGACTCGAAGACTCATTTACAAGTGAGATCTGCTTAGGGGTGCTCACACTTTTTCAGCATGCGAGCTATTTATAAAAAAAACAAGTCAAAAAGATCTACCCAATACAAAAATGCAAAACATATAATTATCTTCAAATGTATTAAGGATTCTTTTTATGTACAATGTACCTATGTTGATGTACCTTGCATAACTGAATAAGCCAATATTGCACAACACATGTAATAAATCAGGGGTCACCAACCCGTAGGGACCAAATGGGGTGATGGTGACAGCAATATAGATTTTTTTTAAATTTATTTTTAAAAAAGATGGTAGAAACTGATCCCCACCCCCTTCTTTATAAGAATCTGGTCTTTTACTTTAATTAATAAATGTTAAAAAATCATTAGATATTTTTTTAACTTTATAATGTCATCTCTAAAAAAAACTCCAGCAAATCTAAAGTGGTCCACAGGCCACCAGTTGATAACCACAGCTGTAGCAGGTTGTTATGGCTCCGGACACGTTTAATTTAGTGAACAAAGGCATAAAAATGGCTCTTTTGGTACGGAGATTTACAGCGGTGTATTTTACAGACTGTCCCTGAACGTAGCGCGAAAGTGTGTTTTGCAAACGCTCGCGCTGCGGGACAGGGAAACGTGCAGAGAACAGAGAGTAGTCAAGGAGGTTATGCTGTATGAAAAGTGTCTCGTATGATTTTAATAATAAAGCCACGTCAACTCCCAACCAGTATGTTTAAGCGTGCAGAGAAACATCACAGCGTCACTCACCCGGAAGATGGTGGGGGCGTTTCGCTTTGAAGTTGCTGCTGTCCGAACAGGGATTTTAGTTCCTCCACCTTTCTCTTTCTCACCTGGCTTTTGGGTGGGAAGTCCATGTCGTATTTTCCATGAACAGTCCGAAATCTGATTGTTTTAGCTTGGTATGTTTCGCTGCGTTTCACCTTCGCGCCGTTGTTTTCAGAAACTGCATGCGTAATGACCTAAAGCTCTCATCTGATTGGTTGCCGTGTATGTCAATCAAGTGATGGGAGGATACAACTCAAGATTCAGTTGTCATCTGATTGGTTGCCCTGTATGTCAATCAAGTAACGGGATGTTTGATTGGCTGACAATTTTTTTAATGTCACGCTGCGGGAAAAAAAATAATAATAATAATGTCACGCTGCGATCGACCAGTAATGCCTCCGCGATCGACCAGTCGATCGCGATCGACGTAATGAGCAGGTCTGGCTTAGACAGACAAAAAGTAATGAAATTAGAAACATTAGGAAATGGAAGCTAAAAAATTCCTATTAAAATCTTTCTTCTTGCCTGAGAATTTTTTTTATAATAATAAAAAACACCTCGCACAGATAAGCACATAGTGGCGTAGACATTCTGCAGAGGGGGGAGACACCGAGAACGATGAGCAATGTTCATAGAAGCTCTCAAGGGCACTGTAAGAGTTCTTATAAGGATGGAATAATCAGCCAGCTCCCTCAAATGTGATTCGTAAACATTCTCGAGGATGTCGGGGAATGGCCAAGGTCAACGCTAATGAGAATCCAAGAGTCCTGAAATGATGACAGAATGTTTATTCAGCTGGTTCACTCTGATTGACGGTGAAGTTCCTCGATGGACGGGGGTGAGCGTCGGATTACATGTCTTCCAGGCGTATTCAGATAAGGTGACCTTCGTCAGCCGGGGGAGTCAGATTCGGATAACACACAGTTGTTTTGGGGACAGGCAGAACATAATGACATCTACCTTGAGTCTGTGTTGGTCCAAAAACATTTCCGAAAATGTCCAAATTATGTGGCCACACACCGATGGAATGTACCTGTGTAAAAATCCCCGAGATCTGATTAATTCTGCCCAAGGCAACTGAGTCGGAGTACACAGGCAAGAACCAAGCCATCACAAAGGCAAGCAGCGTGATCGGGTCTCAATTTGCTACAGACGACTTCTTTAATTGTAGATAAAACCAACAACCAGCGGAATCCAAAAAGCAGGAACCAGTTATCGTTAATCCAATTAAATATGCGTCCTTTAGATCAACAGATGACAGCAGAGATAGATACTTCATCAAGTCTTCTAGTTGATGAGATATCCAGCTGCGTGCGTGCCAACAGGGCAAATCGGCTCGCCTAAAGCCTGTCTTCTCTTTGAATAAATGTTATCAAATTGTGTAGAGGACCAACTGGCAAAATAAGTCCATAGTTTTTTGTTCGGAAGATATGCAAGAGAGGCTCAGAAGCAGTTTCACTGACAGACAGAACAGCAAAGCAGCGTGAGAGGGGGAGCGTCTTTGCTCGGCAGAAGCAAGTGGTAAACTTGGAAGGCTTACAGCAGGACTCGTGCTGATATAGGTGGAGTGCACACTCTGGTGGACGCATGCGGGAACGGAATGCGAGTGTTCACTATTGTGACCGGGAGGCGTTGCTGGAGCTCCTGAGTTTGCAGGTGATTTAGAAGATTTGGCAAATGCGCATCCTGGCGAACGGGTGCAGGATAGGCACGAGAGCGTTCGGGATAGCGACTGGGTGGATTAGCTGGAGCTCCCGCGGTCGCCACATTAAGGCTGGAGCGGCGCTTTTCTGCGAGGGCCTCAATGCTGCTTGCAGCTTTAATTAATAGCTGTAACTGTACTGTACAAAATAAATGCCAAAAAAAATTACAGTACATATATTAAATAATATAATAATAATTGGGGCGGCCATGGCGTAGTGGTAATGGCAGTCGTCCCCCGATCGGAAGGTTGGCAGTTCGAATCCCG
>JBBPBX010004340.1:52478-68196 GCA_038048925.1 Garcialebias charrua | reverse complement strand
TGTGGTAAAGAGGTGAAGAAGAGAGTCCAGGCAGGATGGAGTGGATGGAGAAAAGTTTCAGGAGTGATTTGTGACAAAAAGGTGTCAGCAAAGGTCAAAGGAAAAGTTTACAAGACAGTGGTGAGACCAGCTATGTTGTATGGTCTGGAGACAGAGACATGGACAAAAAGACAGGAGACAGAGACATGGACAAAAAGACAGGAGACAGAACTGGAAGTAGCAGAAATGAAGATGCTGAGGTTCTCCTTAGGAGTGACAAGGATGGATAAGATCAGGAATGAGATCATCAGAGGTACAGCACATGTTGAACAACTGGGAGATAAAGTTAGAGGACACACTGAGATGGTTTGGACATGTCCAGAGGAGGGACAGTGGGTATATTGGTAGAAGGATGTTAGAAATGCAGCTGCCAGGAAAAAGACAAAGAGGAGATATATGGATGCAGTTAGAGAGGACATGGAGGTAGTTGGAGTGAGGACAGAGGATGCAGAGGACAGAGTGAGGTGGAGGAGGACTCGCTGTGGAGATCCCTGGAGAGGGAAAAGCTGAAAGAAGAAGAAGAAAATCTTCCCTCCAATCTGGCTTGAGGAAACAACAGCACAATAACTGCTTCGCTAAAGGTTTTTAATGATGTTGTTGAAGCTTTGGACACTAAGGGTTACTGAGCTGCACTTTACTTAGACCTGTCCAAAGCATCAACGTTCATGCTCAGTCATCCAGGCACAAAATCCAACAATGGTCAGTCAAGTCATCTGCACAGTTTTTTATGTGGAAAGATGTTTCGCCATCTATCCGGAGGGCTTCATCAGTCTGAGGAGTCCCAAGTAAACTGTTTTCCCACTAAGCAGTACATTCCTTTAATGGGCCAACCAGTTTGCTGGTGATAAGATGGTTTGTCTGTCCAAAGCCTTTGATCATGTAGATCATGACATGTTATGCCACAAGCTCTCAGATATTGGCTTCTCCGATCACACTATTGGTTGGTTCTCAAACTCTCTCTCAGGTCGGAGGCAATGTGTTCAACATGATACTTCATCTAGCTATCCAACATCACCAATGGTGTGCCACAAGGCTCAGTTTTAGGTCCCACTCTTTTTACAATTTATATAAATAATGTAGGTCTAAACATTCCTGACTCATCCTTGCGTCTCTATGCCGATGACACTGTTGTTTATTGCCGAGCTAACACAGTTGCCAATGTTTTCCAGGTTCTACAGTCTGCATGTGACATCATCCAGTCAGACTTGTTCCATCTCAAGCTGGTGCTAAAGGCTGACAAAACCAAATGAATGTTGTTTCCAACAGAAAGTCGGTGCCAGCAACTTTTCCTCCCATCTCATCCATGCATGGTGTTCCTATGGAGTTTGTAGATTCTTACAAATACTTGGGAATTTTGGTTGATGCACATCTTTTTTAAACCACATATTGAAAACTCTTGATAAAGAAACTGAAATTAAAACTGGGTTTCTTTTTCAGAAGTAGATCTAGTCTAACTCTGAATGCCAGAAAACATTTTGTAACCACTACCTTCCTACCGTCCATTGACTACAGTGACATTATTTACATGAATGATGCCAGCTCCTTGCAGATGTTGGATGCTGTCTATCATGGCGCACTAAGATTCATAACTGGTTGTAACTACCGTACCCACCACTGCACCCTGTACTCCTTGGTCAGTTGGTCATCATTACCTTAACGTAGGCTCTCACAATGGTTCATTTAATCTATAAATTCCTCCTTGGCCTGCTAAATTCTTATTTCTGGCACTTTGAGATTTTTATTAATGAAAAGTGCAGTATAAATTGAATTCATTATTATTATTATTATTATTATTATTATTATTATATCTCCTCATCAGTGCAGTTACAACGTGCGCTCTCAGGACATCATTACCTGCAGCGTTCCCTCAGCGCAGACTGAACTTGGCAAAAGGGCCTTTTCCTATTCAGCTCCTGCAACTGGAACAACTTGCAACAAGAACTGAAGTTGTCCTCCTTGATTCCTCCTTGATTTCCTTGCAGGAAAAAAGCCACCTGCATCATGAAAGACCTCACTCACCCAGCACACTCACTCTTTGCCCCACTCCCCTCAGGACGGAGGTTGAGGAGCATCAAATGTAGAACCACTAGACTGAGGAACAGCTTCTACCCTGAGGCTGTTAGACTCATGAATAAA
Source organism: Garcialebias charrua (assembly GCA_038048925.1). NCBI lineage: Eukaryota > Metazoa > Chordata > Actinopteri > Cyprinodontiformes > Rivulidae > Garcialebias > Garcialebias charrua. The sequence goes on along the minus strand of JBBPBX010004340.1, from coordinate 66,021 downwards.
TAAATAATAAGAATAAACACTGCAAAATATCACATCATGCTGATGCTGATCTGTTTCTTGTTGCTGTGTTCATCTGTGACCATCTGCTCATACAGACTCATGTTCGTGCTGCTGTTTATAATGATGTTTTTCTACTACATTAGGGCTTAGTGTATTACTAGTTGATGTTTTTCTTAGTTAATCTAGATGTTATTACTGTTTTTCTCTTGCATTTGTTGTTGGATGTAACTGGGACCCCGTGTACATAATCTCGATTTTCATCACATGTACTACATGCGGTGCAAATGACAATAAAGACTCTGATTTCTTCAAGGGGTTTCGAACACTTGATAATGTCAATAGAAAAATCAAAGCAAATATGTTCTTGTTTTTGCTATTTCACCCTGTTTTACAGCACCCTGATTGATTGTTTTTTACATTACTCTTATTTTAACTGCATTTTTACTGTAGTTTATTGTTGTCATTGTTTACTGTTATTGTTGTCTGTACTTTATATGTTGTGTCTGAAACAGGTCTCTCTTGTAAATGAGTCCTCGAGGATCAATGAGACTAACCTGTATAAATAAAGGTTGAATGAAGATTAGTATTATTAGTATTATCAGTAGTAATATTAGTAATAATAATAATAATAATCATTTTATTTAAAAGCGCCTTTAGGACACCCAAGGACACTTCACAAAAACAAACCAATACAGTTCAAACATTATCAGTGACAAATTGAAATATAAAATACATAAAGATTATAAAATACAAAATAATAAAAATACATTTAGTAAAGTTAATGATAAGCTAGTCTAAAGAGATGTGTTTTCAGGGCTGTCTTGAACAGAGAAAGGGAGGTGGTGTTTCGAAGGTCTGGCGGTAGAGCGTTCCAGAGGTGAGGGGCAGAGCAGGTGAAGGCCCTGCTCCCCATGGTGGAGAGGCGGGCAGAGGGTACATGGAGATGTAGTGAAGAGGAGGATCTGAGAGAGCGTGATGGGATGGAGATTTGTAGTATTGTATTGTTAGTATTAATTATTAGTATTATCAACAGTTATATTATTATTAGCAATGTTAGCATTATCAGTATTAGTATTGTTAGCGGTATTAGTGTTATCAGTAATAATATTAGCAGTATTAATATTAGTAATCAGTCAATCAATCAATATACTTTATTGATCCCAAAGGTAAATTTTGTTTCAGTACATCGTCAAGAAAAGTAAACAGACATGGTGCTCACCAACTTTTTCATTAGATTAGGAAAGTGAAAAACACGAGGAAAGGAAGAAGGTATTTAAAAAAGTCTCATACTGACACACACGACACAGTGCAAGATAGTAAAAAACTACCTCGGCACAGAAAAAGCAACATAAAATAGACATAGTACGTATGCGTGTGGAGTAGGTAGGGGGAGGAGGTCTCAGCATGGCCATCAGGTGAACGACGCAGCCCTTTGCTGCCTTCACATCTCCTAGGTTGCTGCGCCAGGGGAGGGAATGAGGGAGGCCAGCAAAGGCATGAGTCTGAGGGGAAGTCACAGCACAGTCCAGAGGCCCCTCCCCCAGCCATAGTCCTGATGAGAGGTATTTATCAGCCAGCTCGGTTGAGCTCTGACACCGGTCCACATCCTTAGGGAGGGGAGCAGAGTGTCTGGTTTCCATAACATCCAAGGATAAATTGAGATAGTTAGCCTTCCAAGGCCAGGCCAGATTCAGCTTATTTTCCACGTCTGCCTTTACAGTCTCACTAGTACATCTCATGGTGACTCCAAACAGCCAAATTGGGATTACTTACACCAAAGTCTGGTTTAAAACTTCTCCAAGATCTATTCCTTCCAATCATCGGTGATCACTTCCAGAAAGTTCTTCCTGCTCTGCTCTGATACAGGCCCACAGATGGTTTGCACAGAGTCCGAGTGTTGCCACTCATTCCAGACAGCTTGAGCAGCTGCTGAAGTTTCCAAGTTTGCCGATAATCCAGATTTCCGCCAACCCGGTGTACACAGTTTTGTTCCACCTCATGTGCCACATGTGGTGGAACGACAACAAAGAACCTTTTGACATTTTGAACATTGTTGGTTTTGGAACATTTTGGTGTTTGAACTGTAGAGTGACAGAAGCGGTCTGAAACGCACGCCGCCTCGGATCTTCTCGTTATGATCAGTTGACGTGTCTCAGACACTGTCACATAGGCCGAGATACACTCGAGCGTCCTCAAGATACGCCTATACGCAGCGTACGTACGCTGTGGCAAAAGCGTAGCCCCGCGTAGCCCCTCAGGGCATGTACGCGCAAAAGTATAGGCCGAGATACACTGAAGCAGACTCCGTATACGCGCGTATACGCGCATATTTTGTGCGTATGTTTTTGCTGCTATACTTCAGCTCGCGTTCTCCTTGTTGTAATATGAGCAGCTGAGCACGGAGGGACTCAACTGAGCTCGCTGATTGGTCACTTGCTGACACGCCTACTGAAATGATTGACAGATTTCAGTCAGCTGAAAGTGAAACCTCGAGAATGCATCATGAGCAGCTCGCTCAGACTTCTGCGGTGTTCTGATACGGTGTTTCTACTATATATGTTATAAAAAGTTCTCTCAGAAATAAAAATAATAACAGGGAGCGCTTTTCCTGCAGCACACAGCCCACCAGGGAATATTAAAACATCGCGCACCCAGGTAGGACCTGAATTCATTCATTTCAATCATCGAGTGAACGGAGGAAGAAGCGGTTACTTGACTTTAGGCAAAAAAACAAAAGAAAAGGCCCGATCAGCGATAAAGAAGGGGAATTTATTTCATTTGTGTAACATACAAAACAGTCCGGCGCCGGGAAGTTTATGGTCAGACACCGCGTATCGCGCACGCGGATCGCGTATGCGTAGTAAAAAAATACTTTTGCGCGTACATGCCCTGAGGGGCTACGCGGGGCTACGCTTTTGCCACAGCGTACGTACGCTGCGTATAGGCGTATCGTGAGGACGCTCGAGTGTATCTCGGCCTTATTTTTTTACTACGCATACGCGATCCGCGTGCGCGATACGCGGTGTCTGACCATAAACTTCCCGGCGCCGGACTGTTTTGTATGTTACACAAATGAAATAAATTCCCCTTCTTTATCGCTGATCGGGCCTTTTCTTTTGTTTTTTTGCCTAAAGTCAAGTAACCGCTTCTTCCTCCGTTCACTCGATGATTGAAATGAATGAATTCAGGTCCTACCTGGGTGCGCGATGTTTTAATATTCCCTGGTGGGCTGTGTGCTGCAGGAAAAGCGCTCCCTGTTATTATTTTTATTTCTGAGAGAACTTTTTATAACATATATAGTAGAAACACCGCATCAGAACACCGCAGAAGTCCAGCGAGCTGCTCATGTTAAAGGTTTCACTTTCAGCTGACTGAGCGCTGTCAATCAATTCAGTAGGCGTGTCAGCAAGTGACCAATCAGCGAGCTCAGTTGAGTCCCTTCCGTGTGCTGCTGCTCATATTACAACAAGGAGAACGAGAGCGTTTGAAAGCTGATAGTTTCTTGAAGTATAGCAGCAAAAACATACGCACAAAATATGCGCGTATACGCGCGTATACGGAGTCTGCTTCAGTGTATCTCGGCCTTGACTGCCTCCCTGTTGGTTTGCTGTGGCGGCCATCTTGAGCCAGCTGTAGATTCACAGCTGGTGTGTAAACAGGTATAAAGCTGAAGGATGGTGTGATATGATGAGCGATAATAAAAATGTGTTGGCGCTCACCTCAGTAACGTCTGTCCATGAGGGCGGTCAGAGAGGAGAGAACATCAAACACGTTGGTTCAGGTTACTCTATAATCTGTGCACACTCGTAATCCCACAGATTATTCTGTGAGGGAAACGACAGTCATGTCCTCACCAGAGAGTCCTCGTTCTTGATGGCCTTCATGTGCATGTAGTCCTCTCTGCTTCTGGGGGGGCTGGTCCTCGACGTCTGCTCCTCCCTCTGGAGCCTCTCCCTCTGGCTGGGTGGGGGCCCCGGCAGGTCGCTGCGGTGCTTCTTGGTGATGTGGGCCTCCGGGCCATGAACTGTCTTCACGTGTTTCCTGAGAGAGCTGGGGTCCGTGTAGCGCTTGGTGCAGCCGGGGATCTTACACACGTACGGCTTCTACAGGAAGACACACACTTTAGGCAGGTGATCCCACACACCCACTACACAGCTGCTTCAGCCTGCTGCCATCAGGGAGGAGACTGAGGAGTCTCAGACAGACAGACTTTAGGACCCGTCAGTACAGAGGTCTCTTTAAAGGTGCTATGTGTAACTTTCTGTAGAGCCAGAACTTAGAAATATTTTCAACAGGCAAAGCATTCTGATCCCTCCCCCTCAGAGCCATATATGGCTCTGCCCCCCTTGGCTCTGCTGAAATTCAAATTCAAACTCTGTTTTTATTGGCTGGTTAACGGCGGGTCACTCTGTGTTTTTAGTGTTTTTATAAATGCTGATAGAGAAGCAAGGGGACTATAGTTTTTTCAGAGATTACTTTGTCTAACATCAGTCTGTCAGTAGATAGTGACAGAGTGAAGAAATATGTTAAAATATATTGTTAGAAAAGTTACAGACTGCATTACAAAGTTACATAGTGCAGCTTTAAGGACTTTGAAAAGTCCATCAGTCCTGCAGGTCCGTCTGTCTCCATTACTGTCAGATGGATCCAGTTGGATCAGAACTTCAAAACAAACAGCGAGTTGCTTCAGCGGGACCGGTTCTGGTGCTGAATGTGGACCAGGACCTGCTGTTGTTTGAGTTCCTGCCCTGAACCAGCTGTTCTGTCTCCAAGGCAACATCTGTCTCTGCGGAGTCTGCAGGTGGTCCGCTCGCTACGAGCAGGAGCATGATTCACAAAATGCATCGTGGGAAGTTGTGCTCATTACATCCAGCAGCTCACCAAACATCTGCAGAACACTGGTTCTGAGCCGACCCACAGTTGTACTGATCCAACCTGGGACTGACTTCCTGTCTGACTGACTTCCTGTCTGACTGACTTCCTGTCTGTCTGACTTCATGTCTGACTGACTTCCTGTCTGACTGACTTCCTGTCTGACTGACTTCCTGTCTGAATGACTTCCTGTCTGTCTGACTTCCTGTCTAACTGACTTCCTGTCTGAATGACTTCCTGTCTGAATGACTTCCTGTCTGACTGACTTCATGTCTGACTGACTTCATGTCTGACTGACTTCCTGACTGACTGACTTCATGTCTGACTGACTTCATGTCTGACTGACTTCATGTCTGACTGACTTCATGTCTGACTGACTTCATGTCTGACTGACTTCCTGTCTGACTGACTTCATGTCTGACTGACTTCATGTCTGACTGACTTCCTGTCTGAATGACTTCCTGTCTGACTGACTTCCTGACTGACTGACTTCATGTCTGACTGACTTCATGTCTGACTGACTTCATGTCTGACTGACTTCCTGTCTGACTGACTTCATGTCTGACTGACTTCATGTCTGACTGACTTCCTGTCTGACTGACTTCCTGTCTGACTGACTTCATGTCTGACTGACTTCCTGTCTGACTGACTTCCTGTCTGAATGACTTCATGTCTGACTGACTTCCTGTCTGACTGACTTCATGTCTGACTGACTTCCTGTCTGACTGACTTCATGTCTGACTGACTTCATGTCTGACTGACTTCCTGTCTAACTGACTTCCTGACTGAATGACTTCCTGACTGAATGACTTCATGTCTGTCTGTCTGACTGACTTCCTGTCTGAATGATTTCCTGTCTGACTGACTTCCTGTCTGACTGACTTCCTGACTGACTGACTTCATGTCTGACAGACTTCCTGTCTGAATGACTTCCTGTCTGAATGACTTCATGTCTGACTGACTTCCTGTCTGACTGACTTCATGTCTGACTGACTTCCTGTCTGAATGACTTCTTGTCTGACTGACTTCCTGACTGACTGACTTCATGTCTGACAGACTTCCTGTCTGACAGACTTCCTGTCTGAATGACTTCCTGTCTGTCTGACTGACTTCATGTCTGACTGACTTCATGTCTGACTGACTTCCTGTCTGAATGACTTCCTGTCTGTCTGACTTCCTGTCTAACTGACTTCCTGACTGACTGACTTCATGTCTGACTGACTTCCTGTCTGACTGACTTCATGTCTGACTGACTTCCTGACTGACTGACTTCATGTCTGACAGACTTCCTGTCTGACTGACTTCCTGTCTGAATGACTTCCTGTCTGAATGACTTCCTATCTGACTGACTTCATGTCTGACTGACTTCATGTCTGACTGACTTCCTGTCTGAATGACTTCCTGTCTAACTGACTTCCTGACTGACTGACTTCATGTCTGACTGACTTCCTGTCTGAATGACTTCCTGTCTGACTGACTTCTTGTCTGGCTGACTTCCTGTCTGACTGACTTCCTGACTGACTGACTTCCTGTCTGACAGATTTCCTGTCTGAATGACTTCCTGTCTGAATGACTTCCTTTGTGACTGACTTCATGTCTGACTGACTTCCTGTCTGAATGACTTCCTGTCTGACTGACTTCCTGTCTGACTGACTTCCTGTCTGACTGACTTCATGTCTGACTGACTTCCTGTCTGAATGACTTCCTGTCTGAATGACTTCCTGTCTGACTGACTTCCTGTCTGACTGACTTCATGTCTGACTGACTTCATGTCTGACTGACTTCCTGTCTGAATGACTTCCTGTCTGAATGACTTCATGTCTGACTGACTTCATGTCTGACTGACTTCCTGTCTGACTGACTTCCTGTCTGAATGACTTCCTGTCTGACTGACTTCCTGACTGACTGACTTCCTGTCTGAATGACTTCCTGTCTGACTGACTTCATGTCTGACAGACTTCCTGTCTGACTGACTTCCTGTCTGACTGACTTCATGTCTGACTGACTTCATTTCTGAATGACTTCCTGTCTGACTGACTTCCTGTCTGACTGACTTCATGTCTGACTGATTTCCTGTCTGACTGACTTCATGTCTGACTGACTTCCTGTCTGAATGACTTCGTGTCTGAATGACTTCCTGTCTGACTGACTTCATGTCTGACTGACTTCCTGTCTGACTGACTTCATGTCTGACTGACTTCCTGTCTGAATGACTTCGTGTCTGAATGACTTCATGTCTGACTGACTTCATGTCTGACTGACTTCATGTCTGACTGACTTCCTGACTGACTGACTTCATGTCTGACAGACTTCCTGTCTGACTGACTTCCTGTCTGAATGACTTCCTGTCTGAATGACTTCCTATCTGACTGACTTCCTGTCTGACTGACTTCATGTCTGACTGACTTCCTGTCTGAATGACTTCCTGTCTAACTGACTTCCTGACTGACTGACTTCATGTCTGACTGACTTCCTGTCTGACTGACTTCCTGACTGACTGACTTCATGTCTGACAGACTTCCTGTCTGAATGACTTCCTGTCTGAATGACTTCCTTTCTGACTGACTTCATGTCTGACTGACTTCCTGTCTGAATGACTTCCTGTCTGAATGACTTCCTGTCTGACTGACTTCCTGTCTGACTGACTTCATGTCTGACTGACTTCCTGTCTGAATGACTTCCTGTCTGACTGACTTCATGTCTGACTGACTTCATGTCTGACTGACTTCCTGTCTGAATGACTTCCTGTCTGAATGACTTCATGTCTGACTGACTTCATGTCTGACTGACTTCCTGTCTGACTGACTTCCTGTCTGAATGACTTCCTGTCTGACTGACTTCCTGACTGACTGACTTCCTGTCTGAATGACTTCCTGTCTGACTGACTTCATGTCTGACTGACTTCCTGTCTGACTGACTTCCTGTCTGACTGACTTCATGTCTGATAGACTTCCTGTCTGACAGACTTCCTGTCTGACTGACTTCCTGTCTGACTGACTTCCTGTCTGACTGACTTCCTGTCTGAATGACTTCCTGTCTGACTGACTTCCTGACTGACTGACTTCCTGTCTGAATGACTTCCTGTCTGAGTGACTTCCTGTCTGACTGACTTCCTGTCTGAGTGACATCCTATCTGACTGACTTCCTGTCTCGGTGATTTCTTGTCTGAGTGACTTCCTGTCTGACTGACTTCTTATCTGAGTGACTTCCTGTCTGACTGACTTCCTGTCTGAGGGACATCCTATCTTACTGACTTCCTGTCTGAATGACTTCATGTCTGAATGACTTCATGTCTGAGTGACTTCCTGTCTGAATGACTTCATGTCTGACTGACTTCATGTCTGAGTGACTTCCTTTCTGAGTGACTTCCTGTCTGAATGACTTCCTGTCTGACTGACTTCCTGTCTTACTGACTTCCTGTCTGAATGACTTCCTGTCTGAATGACTTCCTGTCTAACTGACTTCCTGTCTGAATGACTTCATTTCTGAGTGACTTCCTGTCTGAATGACTTCCTGTCTGAGTGACTTCCTTTCTGAGTGACTTCCTGTATGACTGACTTCCTGTCTGACTGTCTTCCTTTCTGAATTACTTCCTGTCTGAATGACTTCCTGTCTGACTGACTTCCTGTCTGACTGACTTCCTGTCTGACTGACTTCCTGTCTTAATGACTTTCTGTCTGACTGACTTCCTTTCTGAGTGACTTCCTGTCTGAATGACTTCCTGTCTGACTGATTCCTGTCTGAGTGACTTCCTGTCTGAGTGGTTTCCTGTCTGAATGACTTCCTGTCTGAATGACTTCCTATCTGAATGACTTCCAGTCTAAGTGACTTCCTGTCTGACTGATTCCTGTCTGAGTGACTTCCTGTCTGAGTGGTTTCCTGTCTGAATGACTTCCTGTCTGAATGACTTTCTATCTGGATGACTTCCTGTCTAAGTGACTTCCTGTCTGAATGACTTCCTGTCTGAATGACTTCCTATCTGACTGACTTCATGTCTGACTGACTTCATGTCTGACTGACTTCCTGTCTGAATGACTTCCTGTCTAACTGACTTCCTGACTGACTGACTTCATGTCTGACTGACTTCCTGTCTGAATGACTTCCTGTCTGACTGACTTCTTGTCTGGCTGACTTCCTGTCTGACTGACTTCCTGACTGACTGACTTCCTGTCTGACAGATTTCCTGTCTGAATGACTTCCTGTCTGAATGACTTCCTTTCTGACTGACTTCATGTCTGACTGACTTCCTGTCTGAATGACTTCCTGTCTGACTGACTTCCTGTCTGACTGACTTCCTGTCTGACTGACTTCATGTCTGACTGACTTCCTGTCTGAATGACTTCCTGTCTGACTGACTTCCTGTCTGACTGACTTCATGTCTGACTGACTTCATGTCTGACTGACTTCCTGTCTGAATGACTTCCTGTCTGAATGACTTCATGTCTGACTGACTTCATGTCTGACTGACTTCCTGTCTGACTGACTTCCTGTCTGAATGACTTCCTGTCTGACTGACTTCCTGACTGACTGACTTCCTGTCTGAATGACTTCCTGTCTGACTGACTTCATGTCTGACAGACTTCCTGTCTGACTGACTTCCTGTCTGACTGACTTCATGTCTGACTGACTTCATTTCTGAATGACTTCCTGTCTGACTGACTTCCTGTCTGACTGACTTCATGTCTGACTGATTTCCTGTCTGACTGACTTCATGTCTGACTGACTTCATGTCTGACTGACTTCATGTCTGACTGACTTCCTGACTGACTGACTTCATGTCTGGCAGACTTCCTGTCTGACTGACTTCCTGTCTGAATGACTTCCTGTCTGAATGACTTCCTATCTGACTGACTTCCTGTCTGACTGACTTCATGTCTGACTGACTTCCTGTCTGAATGACTTCCTGACTGACTGACTTCATGTCTGACTGACTTCCTGTCTGAATGACTTCCTGTCTGACTGACTTCTTGTCTGACTGACTTCCTGTCTGACTGACTTCCTGACTGACTGACTTCATGTCTGACAGACTTCCTGTCTGAATGACTTCCTGTCTGAATGACTTCCTTTCTGACTGACTTCATGTCTGACTGACTTCATGTCTGACTGACTTCCTGTCTGAATGACTTCCTGTCTGACTGACTTCCTGTCTGACTGACTTCATGTCTGACTGACTTCATGTCTGACTGACTTCCTGTCTGAATGACTTCCTGTCTGACTGACTTCATGTCTGACTGACTTCATGTCTGACTGACTTCCTGTCTGAATGACTTCCTGTCTGAATGACTTCCTGTCTGACTGACTTCATGTCTGACTGACTTCATGTCTGACTGACTTCCTGTCTGACTGACTTCCTGTCTGACTGACTTCATGTCTGACTGACTTCCTGTCTGACTGACTTCCTGTCTGACTGACTTCATGTCTGACTGACTTCATGTCTGACTGACTTCCTGTCTGACTGACTTCCTGTCTGACTGACTTCCTGTCTGACTGACTTCATGTCTGACTGACTTCATGTCTGACTGACTTCCTGTCTGACTGACTTCCTGTCTGAATGACTTCCTGTCTGACTGACTTCCTGACTGACTGACTTCCTGTCTGAATGACTTCCTGTCTGACTGACTTCATGTCTGACTGACTTCCTGTCTGACTGACTTCCTGTCTGACTGACTTCATGTCTGACAGACTTCCTGTCTGACAGACTTCCTGTCTGACTGACTTCCTGTCTGACTGACTTCCTGTCTGACTGACTTCCTGTCTGAATGACTTCCTGTCTGACTGACTTCCTGACTGACTGACTTCCTGTCTGAATGACTTCCTGTCTGAGTGACTTCCTGTCTGACTGACTTCCTGTCTGAGTGACATCCTATCTGACTGACTTCCTGTCTCGGTGACTTCTTGTCTGAGTGACTTCCTGTCTGACTGACTTCTTATCTGAGTGACTTCCTGTCTGACTGACTTCCTATCTGAGGGACATCCTATCTTACTGACTTCCTGTCTGAATGACTTCATGTCTGAATGACTTCATGTCTGAGTGACTTCCTGTCTGAATGACTTCATGTCTGACTGACTTCATGTCTGAGTGACTTCCTTTCTGAGTGACTTCCTGTCTGAATGACTTCCTGTCTGACTGACTTCCTGTCTTACTGACTTCCTGTCTGAATGACTTCCTGTCTGAATGACTTCCTGTCTAACTGACTTCCTGTCTGAATGACTTCATTTCTGAGTGACTTCCTGTCTGAATGACTTCCTGTCTGAGTGACTTCCTTTCTGAATTACTTCCTGTCTGAATGACTTCCTGTCTGACTGACTTCCTGTCTGACTGACTTCCTGTCTGACTGACTTCCTGTCTTAATGACTTTCTGTCTGACTGACTTCCTTTCTGAGTGACTTCCTGTCTGAATGACTTCCTGTCTGACTGATTCCTGTCTGAGTGACTTCCTGTCTGAGTGGTTTCCTGTCTGAATGACTTCCTGTCTGAATGACTTCCTATCTGAATGACTTCCAGTCTAAGTGACTTCCTGTCTGACTGATTCCTGTCTGAGTGACTTCCTGTCTGAGTGGTTTCCTGTCTGAATGACTTCCTGTCTGAATGACTTTCTATCTGGATGACTTCCTGTCTAAGTGACTTCCTGTCTGACTGACTTCCTGTCTGAGTGACATCCTGTCTGTCTGACTGACTTCCTGTCTGACTGACTTCTTATCTGAGTGACTTCCTGTCTGACTGACTTCCTGTCTGAGTGACATCCTATCTGACTGACTTCCTGTCTGGGTGACTTCTTGTCTGAGTGACTTCCTGTCTGAATGACTTCTTGTCTGAGTGACATCCTGTCTGAATGACTTCCTATCTAAGTGACTTCCTGTCTGAGTGATTTCCTGTCTGACTGACTTCCTGTCTGACTGACTTCCTCTCTGACTGACTTCCTGTCTTACTGACTTCCTGTCTGACTGACTTATTGTCTGAGTGACATCCTACCTGACTGACTTCCTGTCTGAGTGACTTCCTGTCTGAGTGACATCCTGTCTGACTGACTTCCTATCTGAGTGACTTCCTATCTGAGTGACTTCCTCTCTGAGTGACTTCCTGTCTGAGTGACTTCCTGTCTGAGTGACTTCCTGTCTGTGTGACTTCCTCTCTGAGTGACTTCCTATCTGAGTGACTTCCTCTCTGAGTGACTTCCTATCTGAGTGACTTCCTCTCTGAGTGACTTCCTGTCTGAGTGACTTCCTGTCTGAGTGACTTCCTGTCTGAGTGACTTCCTGTCTGAGTGACTTCCTCTCTGAGTGACTTCCTGTCTGAGTGACTTCCTGTCTGAGTGACTTCCTCTCTGAGTGACTTCCTCTCTGAGTGACTTCCTGTCTGAGTGACTTCCTGTCTGAGTGACTTACCTCAGCTGACCCGACTCTGGGATAAAATCTGACAGAGTTCCATTAAACAGTCCGTACCTCATTAGAGTGGGTCCGGTTCTGGTGCTTGGCCCGGTCCGAGGCATTGGAGAAAGCCTTGGTGCAGCCCTCGTGCTCGCAGACGTATGGTTTCTCTCCAGTGTGAGAGCGGAGGTGGGTCTTCAGGTTCTCCAGACGGGAGTAGGCCTTGGAGCAGCCCTCGAACTGCAGGAGAACAAGCCTGTGTTCGTTAACAAAGACCAATAAAGTTTCTACAGTTCAATTAGTTCTGTATCTCCAAGTCACAACAGAAGTCGTCTCAGGTCACTGAACAGAAACATTCATATATAAAATAATAATTTAACAGTAGCCTGGCCCTCGCCTTCCTGCACAGCTCCGCTCAATTCTCATTTCCCTTCACTGCTGGGTCTGGGACTTGTCCCATAGACAAGGATATCTCCGGTAGGTTTTGACCGGACCAATCAGAGAACAGAAGGCGGAGTTTTGAACGACGTCGACTGACGTCGTCATTCAAAATGGCTGCCGCCACGAAGGAATTTTCATCAAAACAAGGTAAAAAACTATTATTTCTCTGCTGATAAAAAATATATTTTATAGCTGACGTAATATCAGAAGTGTTCCTGAGCTTAACAGTTCCTAAATCAATTCACGAAATGGTCAAATCTGCTGGATTTAAATAGTTTCGGTTTGATATTTTCCAAACAGCCTCGGGTGCGCTACGAAAATAAATGATAAAAAATCGAATTTTATCTCAAATGTTTCATCTAGGCCAACAGTCAGTAAATTAAAGACATATAATTACACACTGGTGGCAGAAAAAATATCCACCGAGTGGTTTCTGAGCAATTTATCTGATAGCCTGGACCTCGCCAGGCTAAACTAACAAAACTCCGCCTTCTGTTCTCTGATTGGTCCATTCAAAAATCTAACGGAGAAATCGTTGTCTATGGGAGAGATGCCAGACCCTAGTACAAAGCGAAGTGAAGGACATGGGTCTGGTTCCAACCAGGCTAATTTAACAGAAACATTCATATATAAAATAATAATTTAACAGAAACATTCATATATAAAATAATAATTTAACAGAAACATTCATATACAAAATAATAATTTAACAGAAACATTAATATAATGTATAAAATAATAATTTAACAGAAACATTCATATATATAAAATAATAATTTAACAGAAACATTCATATATAAAATAATAATTTAACAGAAACATTCATATATAAAATAATAATTTAACAGAAACATTCATATAT
>JBBPBX010004340.1:18946-38417 GCA_038048925.1 Garcialebias charrua | reverse complement strand
TGACGCCGTGTTTGCCTCTTCCTCTGAATCTCGTGACATCACCTCGCTTCTCTCTCGCCTCTTTTTTTTATCCTTCGGCCTTTTTTTCAGTCACATGTTTGCTGTTATGTGACGCCGTCCGAGCAGCCGGATTGTGATTCTTTGTGTTTTCGGCTGATTCCACAGCTGCTGCAGCTCACAGGCTGTCAGCGTCCACACGCGTCACCTCAAAGTTCTGTTTACACAACGGAGGCCCAAACAGCCGACAGGGCCTCGCCAAAACTTCAGCTGTTTAGTAAAGAATGTTTCAAGAGGAGCCGATTCTGTGCAGACACCCGGACCACAGCCGAACTCGTCCTAACGTTCAGATCATTCAGCGATTTCAAAGATTCATGTCTCAAAACTTTCGGCTGATTCAGAACTTTCCTGCTAAAGTGCTGGCGTTTGTTTAGTTTTAACTTTTAGAAACATTTAGCTGTGTCGGCCATGTTTGTCCTCGTAAAAAATAACTGGAGCTCTTTTCAAACTCTTTGAGCTGTTTACAAACTTTTTCTGCTTATTTCTGTATAAATAAAGGTAGAATGAATGAATTTAAACTTCCTTCAGCTCATTTCAGCTGTTTCTGTCTTTTCAGCTTGTTTTTCTTTTATTTATTTTTTCTTTTCTTTTTATTTCAATCTCATTTTTGTAAATTTCAGCTATTTTTAGCAATTTGAGCTACCTTTTATATAGATTTTTATTTTTTTGTGGCTAATAAGAACTTTTTCTTTCAGCTGTTTTTCAGCTTTTTTGTTCATTCTTCAGCTCCTTTTGAAGATATGGCTCATTTGAGCAGTTTTTTCTAATTTCAGTATTTGTGCTTATTTCTAACATACTGTATTCAACTTTCTATTGTCCTTTCAGCTTGTTTCTGCTAACTTCAGCTTCTTTTTTAGCCTTTTTAGCTACATTTTGATCTCCTTTCAGCTTGTTTTTATTTCTATCTCATTTTTGTAAATTTCAGCTATTTTTAGCTATTTGAGCTACTTTTTACATTGAGTTTTTTTTTGGGTTCATAAGAACTTTTTCTTTCAGCTGTTTTTCAGCTTTTTTGTTCATTCTTCAGCTCCTTTTAAAGATATTCTGCTCATTTTAGCCGTTTTTTAAAACATTTCAGCTATTTGTGCTTATTTCTAACATGTTCAACTTTCTATTGTCCTTTCAGCTTGTTTCTGCTAACTTCAGCTTCTTTTTTAGCCTTTTTAGCTACATTTTGATCTCCTTTCAGCTTGTTTTTATTTTATTCATTTTTTGTTATTTTATTTTGATTTCTATCTCATTTTTGTAAATTTCAGCTATTTTTAGCTTTGAGCTACTTTTTACATTGATTTTTTTTTGGGGTTCATATAAGAACTTTTTCTTTCAGCTGTTTTTCAGCTTTTTTGTTCATTCTTCAGCTCCTTTTAAAGATATTCTGCTCATTTTAGCCGTTTTTTACATTTCAGCTATTTGTGCTTATTTCTAACATGTTAACTTTCTATTGTCCTTTCAGCTTGTTTCTGCTAACTTCAGCTTCTTTTTTAGCCTTTTTAGCTACATTTTGAGCTCCTTTCAGCTTCTTTTTATTTTATTGACTTGCTGTGTCCTGTCTGTGCTTTGAACAACTCTCAGCTACTACCACACCAAATTACTGCTCAAGACCAGTTAAATCAAGTTATCCCTGATTTTGTGTTGGTTAAGGTCGATTAGCTGTGGCGGCCATCTTGGATTGGTCAGTTGTAGGCGAACATCCCGGGATTACTGCCTGAGAGTTTCATTCAAACCTGTCCTGTGTTCCTCCATGAGATATTTTGCTAACAGACACAACACAAGTCTCCCGTGGAGCATTTTGAACGTTTCTGATCTGGCCTGGGTCCAGACTGAGCGGCTGCACCAACTTCCTGTAAACTTCCACTTCCTGTCTCAGAGTGTGTTTCTGACTTTGAAGTTCCTCCTCTGAGGAAGTGAGGCGGTGTTGTGGTTGACCTCAGACCAGCAGCTGCCGGTTCAACGCCGACTGGGCTCAGAGGGTCCCACTCAGTCCAAGAAACTCGGATCCTCAAGTCCACAGGAGCCGAAGACCTCGGACAAAACAAAACAACGTCCTTCAAAGTGCTTTATAGCATTTACCTGCTCCTTTCAGCTAATTTCAGCTGCTTCCAGCTACTTTTAGAGATTTTTCAGCTAATTTTAGCCTTTTTTCTGTCATAATTTTTGCTATCTTCCACCTTTCAAATTATTTATATTTTTGTTGTTTTTCTGCTAATTTCAGCTTTTAGCCTTTTCAGCTACATTTTCTGCTCATTTCTGTTTCTGTTTAGCTAATTTAATATATTTTTCTACATTTTCAACCTCTCTCTGACAATTTCTGCTTATTCTGCTCATTTCAGCTGCCTTCAGCTCTTTCCAGCATTTTTTAAGCTCATTTCAATTGCCCTCAGCTTCTTTCAACTTCTTTCAGCTCATTTCAGTTGTTCTTCAGCTTCTTTCAACTTCTTTCAGCTAATTTCAGTTCCTTTCAGCTTCTTTCAACTAATTTCAGTTGCCCTCAGCTTCTTTCAGCTAATTTCAGTTGTTCTTCAGCTCCTTTCAGCTAATTTCCGTTGTTCTTCAGCTTCTTTCAACTTCTTTCAGCTAATTTCAGTTCCTTTCAGCTTCTTTCAGATCAGTTCAGCTCTTTCAGCTTCTTTCAGCTATTTTCAGTTGTTCTTCAGCTCTTTTCAGTTGCTTTCAACTCCTTTCAGTTCATTTCAGTTGCCTTCAGCTCTTTTTAGCTTCTATAAATTCACCCCGATAGTCGCAAAATGTTTTGAGAAACTGGTCATGTCCCACATCAAGGCAACCGTCAACATCAATGAGGACCCTCATCAATACGCATACCGTGAGAACCGATCAACAGAGGACGCCATTTCTTCCGTGGTCCACACTGCTCTCACCCACCTGGATCAGAAGGACTCATACGTGCGTCTGCTCTTTGTGGACTTCACATCTGCCTTCAACACCATGATCCCCCAAACTCTGATAGACAAACTATCTACACTTGGACTAAGCCCCTCTATTTGTAACTGGGTACTAGACTTCTTAACAGACAGACCACAGTCCGTGAAGATCCACAACTTCTCCTCCTCCACCATAACCCTCAGCACTGGCTCTCCTCAGGGATGTGTGCTGAGCCCCCTTCTGTTCACTCTGCTCACATATGATTGTACAGCCACACTTCCAGGCTGTCATATTGTTAAGTTTGCAGATGATACAGCGGTGGTGGGATGCATCACAAACAATGATGAGTCCAGCTACAGACAGGAGGTGGAACATCTGGAGAGCTGGTGCAAAGAGAATAACCTTCACATGAATGTGAAGAAGACAAAGGAGATGATTGTGGACTTCAGAAGGAACAAACACACCCACACCCCACTGTATATAGGTGGATCTGCGGTGGAGGTGGTCTCCAGCTACAAATACCTGGGTGTACACATGAATGATAACCTCAGCTGGAGCAACAACACCACCAGCCTGATCAAGAAAGGTCATCAGAGACTCTACTTCCTCAGACGGCTGAGACGAGCTGGTCTGAGCAGCCCAGTCCTCACCTCCTTCTACAGGTGTGCAGTGGAGAGCATCCTGTGCTCCAGCATCAATGTGTGGCATGGAGGCTGCACAGTTGCAGAGAGGAAAGCTCTGCAGAGAGTGGTGAAGGCTGCACAGAAGTTGTTGGAGTCAGTCTCCCCACCATCACAGACATTTACACCTCCAGATGCAGGAAAAGAGCCACCTGCATCATGAAAGACCTCACTCACCCAGCACACTCACTCTTTGCCCCACTCCCCTCAGGACGGAGGTTGAGGAGCATCAAGTGTAGAACCACTAGACTGAGGAACAGCTTCTACCCTGAGGCTGTTAGGTTCATCTGTGTTCATCTGTGACCATCTGCTCATACAAACTCATGTTCGTGCTGCTGTTTATTCCCACTATATTAGGCTTAGTGTATTACTAGTTGATGTTTTTCTTAGTTAGTTCTCGATGTTATTACTGTTTTTCTCTTTCATTTGTTGTTGGATGTAACTGGGACCTCGTGTACATAATCTCGTTTTCATCACATGTACCACATGCGGTGCAAATGACAATAAAGACTCTCTGACTCTGACTTTGACTCTCTAAATATTTCAGTTGCCTTCAGCTCCAGCATTTTCAACTCATTTCAGTTGCTTTCAGCTCTTCCAGCTTCTTTCAGCTGATTTCAGTTGCCCATAGCTCCTTTCAATTAATTTCAGCTTCTTTCAGCTAATTTCCTTTTTTCTTTTTCAGCTGTTTTATTCTAATTTTAGCCTTTATCTGCATTTTCTTTTGCTTATTTCCATCTTTTGTGTTTCTTTCAGCCTCTTTCTGTAAACATTAGCGGTTTAGTCTTTTCAGCTGTTTTTTCTGCTCATTTCAGTTTCAGTTTTGCTAATTACAGATATTATTGTGGTCTTTTCAACCTCTCTCTGATGACTTCTGCTTATTCTGCTCATTTCAGCTGCCTTCAGGTCTTTCCAGCATTTTTAAGCTCATTTCAATTGCCCTCAGCTTCTTTCAACTTCTTTCAGCTCATTTCAGTTGTTCTTCAGCTTCTTTCAGCTAATTTCAGTTCCTTTCAGCTTCTTTCAGATAATTTCAGCTCCTTTCAGCTTCTTTCAGATAATTTCAGCTCCTTTTAGTTCCTTTCAGCTTCTTTCAACTAATTTCAGTTGCCCTCAGCTTCTTTCAGCTAATTTCAGTTGTTCTTCAGCTCCTTTCAGCTAATTTCCGTTGTTCTTCAGCTTCTTTCAACTTCTTTCAGCTAATTTCAGTTCCTTTCAGCTTCTTTCAGATCAGTTCAGCTCCTTTCAGTTCCTTTCAGCTTCTTTCAGCTATTTTCAGTTGTTCTTCAGCTCTTTTCAGCTCCTTTCAGTTCATTTCAGTTACCTTCAACTCCTTTCAGTTCATTTCAGTTGCCTTCAGCTCTTTTTAGCTTCTATAAATATTTCAGTTGCCTTCAGCTCCAGCATTTTCAACTCATTTCAGTTCTTTCAGCTGATTTCAGTTGCCCATAGCTCCTTTCAATTAATTTCAGCTGCCTTCAGCTTCTTTCAGCTAATTTCCTTTTTTTCTTTTTCAGCTGTTTTATTCTAATTTTAGCCTTTATCTGCATTTTCTTTTGCTTATTTCCATCTTTTGTGTTTCTTTCAGCCTCTTTCTGTAAACATCAGCTGTTTAGTCTTTTCAGCTGTTTTTTCTGCAAATTTCAGTTTTGGTTTTGCTAATTACAGATATTATTGTGGTCTTTTCAGCGTCTTTTTGATGACTTCTGCTTATTTTGCTAATTTCGGCTACATTTTCTACTCATTTCAGCTAATTTCAGCTTTTATTTTCCTGCTCTCAACAAATGTCGGCTGTTCTATTTCAGCTAACAAACCGTTTCAGAGATGAAACATTTTTAGCTGCTTTCAGCTGAAATAGGTCACAGGAAGTGATGTGGTCTGATGTTTTTATCAAAGACGTTGTTCGGTTCTTCACAGATCGATACTTTTCATGGCCCTGGCGGCCATTTTGTATTTTAGGATCTGTGTTGTTGAAACTTCTGAAGCTCTTATTTTGAAAAGTGAGATTGTCATCAGGGCTGACAGATGTTTGTTAGATTTTATGAAACATTTCTGCTAAAACGCAGCAGATAAATGTTGTTATGAGGGTTAGACATGTCCGATCTGTCGGTGTGAAACAAACAAACAAACAAACAAACAAACAAACAAACAAACAAACAAACATGATGATCAAGGGGGTCCATGGGAACTGAAAGCATCTAAAGCAGCGTACAGGGCAGAAATGACCCTGAACGAGTAGTTTGATCGATTTAACCCAAACAGGAAGTGGTTTTGAAGCATTTCCTAAACAGAACCGACAAAATAAAGTTCTAATGAAATTCGTTCAAACTCTCAGGGACTGAAGGTTTTTCATTGCTAGAGTTTTTATCGCAGCTCGAAGCCGTTAAGTCTGATCCAAGCAGTCGATGATGAGATGAAGATCGTTGTTTGTTCCTCATGGAACAGAAAGAACCGGAGCAGAAAGAACCGGAGCAGAAAGAACCGGAGCAGAAAGAACCTGAGCAGAAAGAACAGGAGCAGAAAGAACTGGAGCAGAAAGAACCGGCACAGAAAGAACGGGAACAGAAAGAACCGGCACAGAAAGAACCGGAGCAGAAAGAACCAGAGCAGAAAGAACCGGAGCAGAAAGAACCTGAGCAGAAAGAACCGGAGCAGAAAGAACCGGAGCAGAAAGAACCTGAGCAGAAAGAACAGGAGCAGAAAGATCTGGAGCAGAAAGAGCCTGAGCAGAAAGAACAGGAGCAGAAAGAACCGGAGCAGAAAGAACTGGAGCAGAAAGAACCGGCACAGAAAGAACCGGAACAGAAAGAACCGGCACAGAAAGAACAAGAGCAGAAAGATCTGGAGCAGAAAGAACTGGCACAGAAAGAACCGGAACAGAAAGAACCAGAGCAGAAAGAACCGGAGCAGAAAGAACAGGAGCAGAAAGAACCAGAGCAGAAAGAACAAGAGCAGAAAGATCTGGAGCAGAAAGAACTGGCACCGAAAGAACCGGAACAGAAAGAACCAGAGCAGAAAGAACCAGAGCAGAAAGAACCGGAGCAAAAAGAACCGGAGCAGAAAGAACTGGAGCAGAAAGAACTGGAATAGAAAAAACCCAAACAAAAAGAAAACTGGAGCAGAAAGAACCAGAGCAGAAAGAACCGGAGCAGAAAGAACAGGAACAGAAAGAACTGGAGCAGAAAGAACTGGAACAGAAAGAACCGGAGCAGAAAGAACAGGAACAGAAAGAACTGGAATAGAAAGAACTGGAATAGAAAAAAACCGAACAGAAAGAAAACCGGAGCAGAAAGAACTGGAACAGAAAGAACCGGAGCAGAAAGAATCGGAGCAGAAAGAACCGGAGCAGAAAGAACTGGAGCAGAAAGAACCGGAACAGAAAGAACCGGAGCAGAAAGAATCGGAGCAGAAAGAACCGGAGCAGAAAGAACTGGAGCAGAAAGAACTGGAACAGAAAGAACCGGAGCAGAAAGAATCGGAGCAGAAAGAACTGGAGCAGAAAGAACTGGAGCAGAAAGAACTGGAATAGAAAGAACTGGAATAGAAAAAAACCGAACAGAAAGAAAACCGGAGCAGAAAGAACCGGAACAAGAACCGCAGAAGAAAGAACCGCAGAAGAAAGAACCGGAGCAGAAAGAACGTTCAGAACATGAACATCACAAAGACACTGACAGAAGCTGCTCTTCTGTCTAAATAAAGTCCAGGTTGGACTGAAGTTCTGCCTCCGGTGGAGTCCAAGTCCAAGTGTCCTTGGGTGAAAGCAGAACGGACCGGAGCAGCTTCTGCAGCACTGTGGACTCTGTTCTGGTCCGTTGTGGTGAAGAGGGAGCTGAGCTGTGAGGAGAAGCTCTCTGTTCACCACTCGGGTCTATACGTCCTCCTCTCACCTGGTCCTGAACTCTGGGCAGAACCAGACCCTGGATCCAGGAGGTCCAGATGAGTCCTCTCTGCCAGGCAGCTGGACTCTCCCTCAGAGGGCGAGAGGTTCAGGTCTCAAGGAGGAGAGACTCAGAGCAGGAGAACCGCTGCTCCTCCTCATGGAGAGGAGCCAGGTGAGGTGGTTCATCTGGTCAGGATGCTCCCTGGGCACCTCTCTCAGGAGGTCTGGAACACCTTGGTCCTCCAGAGGAGTCTGGACCTGATCAGCTGTCCCAAGACCTGAGTCCAGAACCAGAACCAGGTGATGGAGGGAGGAGGTGGAACTCTTTGTTGTTCTTCTTGTGTGTGTGTGTCACTGATGTTTTTGCCACATGACCAGTCAGGAATGTGTGATCGTGCACGTGTGTGTGCACGTAACATGCAAACAGCGTGCCTCTTATCGTTCTTTCTCTGACCTCACGGTCCTGAATCTTGGGCTTCGTCCTCTTCAGAGGCTGAGGTGGAGGGGGCTGTGTTTTGGTAACTTGGCGGTGTGGGGGAGGAGCAGGAAATGAAGGAGAAAGAAGAATGCAGAGTTGTGGCTCTCTCACCACAGTCTCAGGAATCTTATCTCTGGACTTCAGACTCGCTCTACGGTAATTACCGGAGAGGCTGCAGGAAAGTGTAAAGACGGCGTCACGTCTTGTTTGTTTTTAATGTGAAACAGCAGAATTACGCCTCACGTTCTAATCCAGCTGTGGACGACCACATCATGTCCTGATGTCCCGTCTGAGAGACAGCCGGGTCACAGCGGACCAGAACCTTTGGTTGGACCACCAGATAGTCAACCCTGAGCATCTGTTAGCAAAATATCTCAAGGACTGGTAGACCAATCTCAATGGAAGTTAAAAACAATTTCACCAGTACTCACGGAAGCGTAAGCCCCGCCCATCATCACGCCAACCCATGTGTTTTACTCCACCTCCGTCACTGCGACCGCCAACAGCCGCCACGTGAAGCTGATCTTAACGTTTGTTCAGACTAACCAGTACACTTCATCGATATGCCGAAACATCTGTATGACCATCTGTAGCAACATCTGAAGAAACATCTGTATGACCATATGTAGGGACATCTGTATGACCATCTGTAGGGACATCTGTAGGGACAGCTGAAGAAACATCTGTATGAACATCTGTAGGAACATCTGTAGGGAAAGCTGAAGAAACATCTGTAGGAACATCTGTAGAAACATCTGTAGGGACAGCTGAAGAAACATCTGTATGATGATCTGTAGAAACATCTGTAGAAACATATGTATGACCAGCTGTAGGAACATCTGTAGGGTCATTTGAAGAAACATCTGTATGATGATATGTAGAAACATCTATAGGAACATCTGTAGGACATCTGAAGAAACATCTGTAGGGACATCTGAAGATACATCTGTAGAAACATCTGTATGATGATCTGTAGAAATATCTGTATAAACATCTGTATGACCATTTGTAGAAACATATGTAGGGACATCTGAAGAAACATCTGTATGATGATCTTTAGAAACATCTGAAGAAACATCTGTATGATGATCTGTAGAAATATCTGTATAAACATCTGTATGACCATCTGTAGAAACATCTGTAGAAACATCTGTATGATGATCTGTAGAAACATCTGTAGAAACATATGTATGACCAGCTGTAGGAACATCTGTAGGGTCATTTGAAGAAACATCTGTATGATGATATGTAGAAACATCTATAGGAACATCTGTAGGACATCTGAAGAAACATCTGTAGGGACATCTGAAGATACATCTGTAGAAACATCTGTATGATGATCTGTAGAAATATCTGTATAAACATCTGTATGACCATCTGTAGAAACATATGTAGGGACATCTGAAGAAACATCTGTATGACCATCTTTAGAAACATCTGAAGAAACATCTGTATGATGATCTGTAGAAACATCTGTAGGGACATCTGAAGAACCATATGTAGGAACATCTGTAGGGACATCTGAAGAAACATCTGTATGACCATCTGTAGAAACATCTGTATGACCAGCTGTAGTAACATCTGTAGGGTCATTTGAAGAAACATCTGTATGACAATATGTAGAAACATCTATAGGAACATCTGTAGGGACATCTGTAGAAACATCTGTAGGGACATCTCTAGAAACATCTGTAGAAACATCTGCACCAACATATTTAGAAATCCATAGATTAAATAAATAGAACTTTATCATCAACGTGTAGCTACTAACTCACAGACCATACGTGACTTTGTTCTAATGTTTTATTTTCAAGGTTTACTAGATTTATTTACTGTGCTGCCTCTATGACTTCACACAGGTTGATACGGAGAAACACCAAGAATTATTTAATTGTAACGACGATGAAGACAAGAAAGTTATTTCTTCTTTTCCATCTTTACATTCTCAACTGTAATCTGATACTTCTCCTTGTAGTTTCTTACAGAGCAGAGTTGTAGTTTCTCACAGAGCAGAGTTGTAGTTTCTTACAGAGCAGAGTTGTAGTTTCTTACAGAGCAAAGTTGTAGTTTCTTACAGAGCAGAGTTGTAGTTTCTTACAGAGCAGAGTTGTAGTTTCTTAAAAAACTGAGTTGTAGTTTCTTACAGAGCAGAGTTGTAGTTTCTTACAGAGCAAAGTTGTAGTTTCTTACAGAGCTGAGTTGTAGTTTCTTACAGAGCAGAGTTGTAGTTTCTTACAGAGCAAAGTTGTAGTTTCTTACAGAGCAAAGTTGTAGTTTCTTACAGAGCAGAGTTGTAGTTTCTTACAGAGCAGAGTTGTAGTTTCTTACAGAGCAGAGTTGTAGTTTCTTACAGAGCAGAGTTGTAGTTTCTTACAGAGCAGAGTTGTAGTTTCTTAAAAAACTGAGTTGTAGTTTCTTACAGAGCGGAGTTGTAGTTTCTTACAGAGCAGAGTTGTAGTTTCTTAAAAAACTGAGTTGTAGTTTCTTACAGAGCAGAGTTGTAGTTTCTTACAGAGCAAAGTTGTAGTTTCTTACAGAGCTGAGTTGTAGTTTCTTGCAGAGGTGTAGTTTCTTACAGAGCAAAGTTGTAGTTTCTTACAGAGCAAAGTTGTAGTTTCTTACAGAGCAGAGTTGTAGTTTCTTACAGAGCAGAGTTGTAGTTTCTTACAGAGCAGAGTTGTAGTTTCTTAAAAAACTGAGTTGTAGTTTCTTACAGAGCAGAGTTGTAGTTTCTTACAGAGCAAAGTTGTAGTTTCTTACAGAGTAGAGTTGTAGTTTCTTACAGAGCAGAGTTGTAGTTTCTTAAAAAACTGAGTTGTAGTTTCTTGCAGAGTTGTAGTTTCTTACAGAGCAAAGTTGTAGTTTCTTACAGAGCTGAGTTGTAGTTTCTTACAGAGCAGAGGTGTAGTTTCTTACAGAGCAAAGTTGTAGTTTCTTACAGAGCAAAGTTGTAGTTTCTTACAGAGCAGAGTTGTAGTTTCTTACAGAGCAGAGTTGTAGTTTCTTACAGAGCAGAGTTGTAGTTTCTTAAAAAACTGAGTTGTAGTTTCTTACAGAGCGGAGTTGTAGTTTCTTACAGAGCAGAGTTGTAGTTTCTTACAAAGCAGAGTTGTAGTTTCTTACAGAGCAAAGTTGTAGTTTCTTACAGAGCTGAGTTGTACTTTCTTACAGAGCAGAGTTGTAGTTTCTTACAGAGCTGAGTTGTAGTTTCTTACAGAGCAGAGTTGTAGTTTCTTACAGAGCAAAGTTGTAGTTTCGTACAGAACAAAGTTGTAGTTTCTTACAGAGCAGAGTTGTAGTTTCTTACAGAGCAGAGTTGTAGTTTCTTACAGAGCAGAGTTGTAGTTTCTTACAGAGCAAAGTTGTAGTTTCTTACAGAGCAAAGTTGTAGTTTCTTACAGAGCAGAGTTGTAGTTTCTTACAGAGCAAAGTTGTAGTTTCTTACAGAGCAGAGTTGTAGTTTCTTACAGAGCAGAGTTGTAGTTTCTTACAGAGCAAAGTTGTAGTTTCTTACAGAGCAAAGTTGTAGTTTCTTACAGAGCAAAGTTGTAGTTTCTTACAGAGCAGAGTTGTAGTTTCTTACAGAGCAGAGTTGTAGTTTCTTACAGAGCAAAGTTGTAGTTTCTTACAGAGCAAAGTTGTAGTTTCTTACAGAGCAGAGTTGTAGTTTCTTACAGAGCAGAGTTGTAGTTTCTTACAGAGCAGAGTTGTAGTTTCTTACAGAGCAAAGTTGTAGTTTCTTACAGAGCAGAGTTGTAGTTTCTTACAGAGCTGAGTTGTAGTTTCTTACAGAGCAAAGTTGTAGTTTCTTACAGAGCAGAGTTGTAGTTTCTTACAGAGCAGAGTTGTAGTTTCTTACAGAGCAAAGTTGTAGTTTCTTACAGAGCAGAGTTGTAGTTTCTTACAGAGCAGAGTTGTAGTTTCTTACAGAGCAGAGTTGTAGTTTCTTAAAAAACTGAGTTGTAGTTTCTTACAAAGCGGAGTTGTAGTTTCTTACAGAGCAGAGTTGTAGTTTCTTACAGAGCAGAGTTGTAGTTTCTTACAGAGCAGAGTTGTAGTTTAATACAGAGCAGAGTTGTAGCTTCTTACAGAGCAGAGTTGTAGTTTCTTACAGAGCAGAGTTGTAGTCTCTTACAGAGCAGAGTTGTAGTTTCTTACAGATCAGAGTTGTATTTTCTTTCAAAACTGAGTTGTAGTTTCTTACAGAGCAAAGTTGTAGTTTCTTACAGAGTGGAGTTGTAGTTTCTTACAGAGTGGAGTTGTAGTTTCTTACAGAGCGGAGTTGTAGTTTCTTACAGAGTGGCGTTGTAGTTTCTTACAGAGCAGAGATGTAGTTTCTTACAGGGCAGTGTTGTAGTTTCTTACAGAGCAGAGTTGTAGTTTCTTACAGAGTGGAGTTGTAGTTTCTTACAGAGCGGAGTTGTAGTTTCTTACAGAGCAGAATTGTAGTTTCTTACAGAGCAGAGTTGTAGTTTCTTACAGAGCAGAGTTGTAGTTTCTTACAGAGCAGAGTTGTAGTTTCGTACAGAGCAGAGTTGTATTTTCTTACAAAACTGAGTTGTAGTTTCTTACAGAGCAGAGTTGTAGTTTCTTACAGAGCAGAGTTGTAGTTTCTTACAGAGCAGAGTTGTAGTTTCTTACAGAGCAGAGTTGTAGGTTCTTACAGAACGGAGTTGTAGTTTCTTACAGAGCAGAGTTTAATTTCTTACAGAACAGAGTTGTAGTTTCTTACAGAGCAGAGTTGTAGTTTCTTACAGAGCAGAGCTGTAGTTTCTTAGAGAGCAGAGTTGTAGTTTCTTACACAGCAGAGTTGTAGTTTCTTACAGAGCAGAGTTGTAGTTTCTTAGAGAGCAGAGCTGTTGTTTCTTACAGAGCAGAGTTGTAGTTTCTTAGAGAGCAGAGCTGTAGTTTCTTACACAGCAGAGTTGTAGTTTCTTACAGAGCAGAGTTGTAGTTTCTTAGAGAGCAGAGCTGTAATTTCTTACAGAGCAGAGCTGTAGTTTCTTAGAGAGCAGAGCTGTAGTTTCTTACACAGCAGAGTTGTAGTTTCTTACAGAGTGGAGTTGTTATTTCTTACAGAGCGGAGCTGTAGTTTCACAGCAGAGTTGTAGTTTCTTTCAGAGCAGACACATGGACAACAATGAAAATACTGATCATAATGATAATTGTGGGTCTTTTTAAAAACTGAACCTTTTTGTGTAAAAGAGAAAAGCTGAAAGTCTTTTTTGTGAGTTTGTTGGTGTAAAAGTAAAGGAAGATTTTCGGCTCTGTTTCGGCTTTGTGGATCAGTGAGGGCCTCCAGGCCTCTATGCAGGAACTTGGTGTGGGTTCTGGTCCAAGGCGGGGTTGTGCGTGTGACCCTTCATGCTCGTGCGTGAGAGGCGGAGCCAAAAAGGAGCTCCTCCTCCTCTCAGGGCAGGGCACCACCTCCTGATGAGCGGGGGCCATGGAGGAGGCCAGCTGGTAATATTCCACTCCCACAGATGAGGAAGGAGGCTCACATGAGCCGACAGGCCTCGCAGGAGGGACCTGAAGCTCCAGAGAACTGCGGAGATGTTCAGGAAGACGACACCGTCCATTTGTTGTGTTCACCTGCTGCTTCAGCTGTTCCTTCATCCAAACGCTCGGCTCATTCAGGACATGCTGCTGCAGCTTTTTGACTCTTCACAATGTTTAACTTTATTCATAAAAAGTTTCCTCACAGAAACACTTTCAAGTTTCTTCATGTCATTCAAAACGTGAATCTGATTTAACGTCATTGATCGTCTTTTTTTTCTTTGGTTATTCTTAGCTTCTATTCTGCTACTTTTAGCTTTTGACTTTGCTTTTGGCTTCTAGTTAACATTTTGATACGTTTAGCTTTTAGCGGGACTTCTGACACTTATTACTGCCTCTCTTTAGTTTAACATCTCAGTTTCAGCCTTTTCAGTAAGCTTCAGCTGTTGTTCAGCTCAGTGTCCACTTCTGGTTTTCTTTAGCTTTGGTTTTGTCCCGACACAGATACTGGTAACAGTACATAAATACTTTTACTCATAAAACCCTTCGGGTACTTCAGACTACTTGATGATGTCATTTCCTCACTGGTTTCTGAGTTTGTAGTTCGTCGAACTTTGAAGATGAAGTTCTGAAGACAATAAATATTTTTATAAAATCAGAGAGTAAAATTTAAGTACTGTACTAACTCATTAGCTACATCTGAAGTACTTGTACTCGTGTCTGGACACCCCAGAACCCACCTCGTCAACTCCAGGCAGATCTTCATTTCCACAAATGCTTCGACCGGACCACCTAACAGCGTTTTTTAATCTCTGTCTGGCTCCTCGGCTCATGTAAACATTAAAGCAGCTAAAAGCCTCTTGGAAACTTTTATTTCCATCTGCAGCTTTGAAGGCTCAAGTTTAATGAGCCAGAACTGACCCTGGAACAGTTTTCCCCCTGGGACGTCCACTTTGGCTGCTCCTGCTGCACCGAGTCTTAGATAGATGATATCAGGCTGTGATGTCACACTTACTGTTATATCATGCTAACAGCTATATCATGCTAACGGCTATATCATGCTAACAGCTATATCATGCTAACAGCTATATCATGCTAACTGCTATATCATGCTAACTGCTATGTCACACTAACTGCTATGTCATAACTGCTATGTCACACTAGACAGCTATATCATGCTAATTGTTATATCATGCTAACTGCTATATCATGCTAATTGCTTTGTCACACTAACTGCTATATCATGCTAACTGCTATGTCATGCTAACTGCTATGTCACACTAACTGCTATGTCATGCTAACTGCTATGTCACACTAACTGCTATATCATGCTAACTGCTATGTCATGCTAACTGCTATGTCACACTAACTGCTATGTCATGCTAACTGCTATGTCATGCTAACTGCTATGTCATGCTAATTGCTATGTCACACTAACTGCTATATCATGCTAACTGCTATATCATGCTAATTGCTATGTCATGCTAACTGCTATATCACACTAACTGCTATGTCATGCTAACTGCTATATCATGCTAACTGCTATATCACACTAACTGCTATATCACACTAACTGCTATGTCATGCTAACTGCTATATCATGCTAACTGCTATGTCATGCTAACTGCTATATCATGCTAACTGCTATGTCATGCTAACTGCTATGTCACGCTAACTGCTATGTCATGCTAACTGCTATGTCACACTAACTGCTATATTATGCTAACTGCTATATCATGCTAACTGCTATGTCATGCTAACTGCTATGTCATGCTAACAGCTATGTCACATTAACTGCTATGTCATGCTAACTGCTATGTCATGCTAACTACTATGTCACACTAACTGCTATATCAGGCTAACTGCTATATCATGCTAATTGCGATGTCACACTAACTGCTATATCATGCTAACTACTATGTCACACTAACTGCTATATCATGCTAACTGCTATGTCATGCTAACTGCTATGCCACACTACAGTAATTGCTATGTCATGCTAACTGCTATGTCATGCTAACTGTTATGTCACATTAACTGCTATGTCATGCTAACTGCTATGTCACACTAACTCATGCTAACTGCTATATCATGCTAATTGCTATGTCACGCTAACTGCTATATCATGCTAACTGCTGTCATGTTAACTTCTATGTCACGCTAACTGCTATGTCATGCTAACTGCTATGTCACACTAACTGCTATTGCTATGTCATGCTAACTGCTATGCCACACTAACTGCTATGTCATGCTAACTGCTATGTCATGCTAACTGCTATGTCACATTAACTGCTATGTCATGCTAACTGCTATGTCATGCTAACTGCTATGTCACACTAACTGCTATATCAGGCTAACTGCTATGTCATGCTAACTGCTATGTCACACTAACTGCTATATCATGCTAACTGCTATGTCATGCTAACTGCTATGTCACACTAACTGCTATATCACGTTAACTGCTATGTCATGCTAACTGCTATGTCACACTAACAGCTAAATCATGCTAACTGCTATGTCATGCTAACTGCTATGTCACACTAACAGCTAAATCATGCTAACTGCTATGTCATGCTAACTGCTATGTCACGCTAACTGCTATGTCATGCTAACTGCTATGTCACACTAACTGCTATATCATGCTAACTGCTATGTCATGCTAACTGCTATGCCACACTAACTGCTATGTCATGCTAACTGCTATGTCATGCTAACTGCTATGTCACATTAACTGCTATGTCATGCTAACTGCTATGTCATGCTAACTGCTATGTCATACTAACTGCTATATCAGGCTAACTGCTATGTCATGCTAACTGCTATGTCACACTAACTGCTATATCATGCTAACTGCTATGTCATGCTAACTGCTATGTCACACTAACTGCTATATCACGCTAACTGCTATGTCACGCTAACCGCTATGTCACACTAACAGCTAAATCATGCTAACTGCTATGTCATGCTAACTGCTATGTCACACTAACAGCTAAATCATGCTAACTGCTATGTCATGCTAACTGCTATGTCACACTACTGTAACTGCTACATCATGCTAACTCTGACGTCAGGCTAAGTGCAATGTGCTAACAACATTAGCGGTCGAAGCAGATGGCCGCTTGTCCTGAGCTTGGTTCTGCTAAATGTTTCTTCCTCATTAGGGAGTTTTTCCTTTCCACTGTCTCCTTCATGCTTGTTCAAGATGAGTTATGTGATGGCGTTAACTCAAAGCAGTCTGCTCCTCAGATAAATATTGTTAAATTATTATTTCATGTGTATCTGTTCAGTGCCCTGAGACAACTTCTGTTGTGACTTGGCGCTTTATCAATAAAATGAACTGATCACAACATCTGGATCAGCAGCCCTCATCTGGTCCTGGTGGTTCTCATTGTACCGGTCTGACTCAAGTTTTAATGTCTGTATGAATGGGATCATGCCAGAAACCACCAGACTGTCCTGTGGTGTATCCCAGGGTTCTGTTCTGGGCCCAGTTGTGTTTATTCTTTGAGCGACCACTCATCAGCTGAATGTGAAATATCACTTTATGTTGATGATATCAGCTTTAATTTAACTACTTTTTAAATTTAACCCTTATTGATCACTGAGATCTCTCATTTACGACGACCCGGCCCAGAGGCATGCAGCGTCTGGGCCCAGATCCGAACAATCTTCAGACTTTTATAAAACACATTAAAAACACGTCGATTACACTCAGGCAGCTGGTGAAAATAAAAAAGCAGCACAGTATAATTCAAAGGCCTTGAATCTGAAGTCGTTCTTTATGAACAGGCTGTCGGTTCCATCAAGACTCAAATGTTTTTATTATATTTTATTTGTATTTAAATGTTTTTTCTCGTGCAGCTCTTTGTGATCTTGGAGCCTCAGGTCCTGGTCGGTCCTCGTCTCTCGGAGCTTCATCTGAGCGGACCTGCCCCGTCTTGTTTCCAGATTCCTTTAAATTCCTGTCTGGAGGCCGTTCGGCTGTTTGTGCCGAACAGCTGCAGGTTCCTGCAGATCCAAAGATTCCAGTCTCCTCCAAACCGTCATGTCAGACCTGAAGGTCCAAAGATGGAGGTCTACAGTAGTCTGTTCCTCAAACAGGATCAGTGAAGCTGTGAAGACCAGAACAAACTTTAATCTGCTCTAATCCCAAAACTGAATTCACCAAACATTGATAACATTGATAGTACATTGATAGTACTGTACATTGATAGCACATTGATAGCACATTGATAGCACATTGATAGTACATTGATAGTACATTGATAGCATATTGATAGTACATTGATAGTACATTGATAGTACATTGATAACATTGATAGTACATTGATAGTACATTTATAGCACATTGATAGTACATTGATAGTACATTTATAGCACATTGATAGTACATTGATAGTACATTGATAGTACATTGATAGTACATTGATAGCACATTGATAGCACATTGATAGCACATTGATAGTACATTGAGCTTCCGACCACTTCCGACCACTTCTCTTTGATTCTGGCTCCAAGAGAACTACCCCCGCTGAGACGGGCAAAACCGGAACAAAGAGTGATCAAGCTGTGGCGTCAAGATAGTTCCCCCATGCTACGAGACTGCTTTGAGAGGACAAACTGGTCTGTTTTCAGAGAAGCAGCCACTGATGGAAGCTCAGTTGATCTGGAGCTGTATGCTTCCTCAGTCCTGGGCTACATAAGTACATGCTCTGAAAATGTATCCATAAAAAAACATGTCAAATATTACCCAAATCAAAAACCGTGGTTAACTAAAGAGGTGCGCACCCTGCTGGCAGCCAGGGATACTGCATTCAAGTCAGGAGATAAAGAGGAGCTGAGAATGAGGAAAAAAGAACTGAGGGATGGCATTAAGAAAGCCAAAGCC
Organism: Garcialebias charrua; assembly: GCA_038048925.1. Classification (NCBI taxonomy): domain Eukaryota; kingdom Metazoa; phylum Chordata; class Actinopteri; order Cyprinodontiformes; family Rivulidae; genus Garcialebias; species Garcialebias charrua. Next base: position 20,058 of record JBBPBX010004340.1, on the reverse strand, counting down.
ACTTATGCACAGAGAATAGAGGGACAGTTCACCTCACAAGACCCACGGAGCATGTGGAAAGGTATTAAATGCATAACAGATTACAAAGGCAAGAATAAACAATGCCCCAGGGACCCATCTCTGCCTGATGCCCTCAACAAGTTTTATGCACGTTTTGATGATCCAAACAGACCAGCTAGCACCAGACTCACCTCATCACCAGATGAAGAGCATCTCAGAGTGACCGCAGCAGAAGTGAGAGGCAGTCTCAGAAGGATCAACCCTCATAAAGCAACCGGACCAGACAACATCCCAGGGAAAGTTCTGAAGGAATGTGCAGACCAGCTCTGTGAGGTGCTGGCTGACATCTTCACCACCTCACTTTCACTGGAGTCAGTTCCCACCTGCCTGAAGACCCACCATCATCCCAGTTCCAAAGAGCTCCACAGTGACTGGTCTGAATGACTATAGACCGGTGGCTCTCACCCCGGTGGTCGCTAAATGTTTTGAGAAACTGGTCATGTCCCACATAAAGAAAACCGTGAACACCAACGTGGACCCTCATCAATACGCATACCGTGAGAACCGATCAACAGAGGACGCCATTTCTTCCGTGGTCCACACTGCTCTCACCCACCTGGATCAGAAGGACTCATACGTGCGTCTGCTCTTTGTGGACTTCACATCTGCCTTCAACACCATGATCCCCCAAACTCTGATAGACAAACTATCTACACTTGGACTAAGCCCCTCTATTTGTAACTGGATACTAGACTTCTTAACAGACAGACCACAGTCCGTGAAGATCCACAACTTCTCCTCCTCCACCATAACCCTCAGCACTGGCTCTCCCCAAGGATGTGTGCTGAGCCCCCTTCTGTTCACTCTGCTCACATATGATTGTACAGCCACACTTCCAGGCTGTCATATTGTTAAGTTTGCAGATGATACAGCTGTGGTGGGCTGCATCACAAACAATGATGAGTCCAGCTACAGACAGGAGGTGGAGCACCTGGAGAGCTGGTGCAAAGAGAATAACCTTCACATGAATGTGAAGAAGACAAAGGAGATGATTGTGGACTTCAGGAGGAACAAACACACCCACGCCCCACTGAAAATGGGTGGGTCTGCAG
>JBBPBX010004340.1:0-18183 GCA_038048925.1 Garcialebias charrua | reverse complement strand
GCAAATGACAATAAAGACTCTCTGACTCTCTGACTTGATAGCACATTGATAGTACATTGATAGCACATTGATAGTACATTTATAGCACATTGATAGTACATTGATAGTACATTGATAGTACATTGATAGCACATTGATAGCACATTGATAGTACATTGATAGTACATTGATAGCACATTGATAGCACATTGATAGTACATTTATAGCACATTGATAGTACATTGATAGTACATTGATAGTACATTGATAGCACATTGATAACACATTGATAGTACATTGATAGTACATTGATAGTACATTGATAGTATATTGATAGTACATTGATAGTACATTGATAGTACATTGATAGCACATTGATAGTACATTAATAGTACATTGATAGCACATTGATAGCACATTGATAGTACATTAATAGTACATTGATAGTACATTGATAGTACATTGATAGTACATTGATAGTACATTGATAGCACATTGATAGTACATTGATAGCACATTGATAGCACATTGATAGTACATTGATAGTACATTGATAGTACATTGATAGCACATTGATAGTACATTGATAGTACATTGATAGCACATTAATAGTACATTGATAGCACATTGATAGTACAGTGATAGTACATTGATAGTACATTAATAGTACATTGATAGTACATTTATAGCACATTGATAGTACATTGATAGCACATTGATAGTACATTGACAGCACATTGATAGTGGTACATTGATAGTACATTGATAGTATATTGATAGTACATTGATAGTACAAACATTGATACTGTAGTACGTTATCATTAATGGGATTGTTTTGTATTGTATTTTTTATTTAAAAAAAGAACAAATTTAATAAACATAAACCAAACATCAGTTCCTCCAAATCCGAGGCCATGGTCTTGAGCCGGAAAAGGGTAGCATGCCCTCTCCGGGTCGGGGAGGAGGTCCTGCCCCAAGTGGAGGAGTTTAAGTATCTCGGGATCTTGTTCACGAATGAGGGAAAACTGGAGCGTGAGATCGATAGGCGGATAGGTGCAGCGTCCGCAGTGAAGCGGGCGCTGTACCGGTCTGTCGTGGTGAAGAGAGAGCTGAGTCAAAAGGCAAAGCTCTCAATTTACCGATCGATCTACGTTCCCACCCTCATCTATGGTCATGAGCTTTGGGTTGTGACCGAAAGAACGAGATCTCGGATACAAGCGGCTGAAATGAGTTTTCTCCGCAGGGTGTCTGGACTCTCCCTTAGAGATAGGGTGAGAAGCTCAGTCATCCGGGAGGGACTCGGAGTAGAGCCGCTGCTTCTCCACATCGAGAGGAGCCAGTTGAGGTGGCTCGGGCATCTGGTTAGGATGCCTCCTGGACGCCTCCCTGGTGAGGTGTTCCGGGCATGTCCCACCGGGAGGAGACCCAGAGGAAGACCCAGGACACGCTGGAGGGACTATGTTTCTCGGCTGGCCTGGGAACGCCTTGGGATTCCCCCAGAGGAGCTGCTCCAAGTGGCTGGGGAGAGGGAAGTCTGGGCCTCCCTACTTAGGCTGCTACCCCCGCGACCCGACCCCGGATAAGCGGAAGAAAATGGATGGATGGATGGATGGATGGATAAACCAAACATTGATCAGAACAGGACTGGTCTTCAGGCCGTGGCTCCATGGAGGTCCAACAGCTCCACCTGGTGGTCGTTCTGGGGATTACTGCATGTTAGAAACAAGATGGCTGCTCACTGCAGACGGTGTCAGGATCACAGGAAGGAGCTGTGGTGGACTGTTTGTTGTTGTTTACATGTCCTGGTAAACAACTCGGCTTGTTGTCCTGCCTGAGCCTGAAGGTTTTAAAAAGTCCTGCATGGACTCCAAGGACGTCGTGGACTTTGGTGTTCAGACTGTCTCTGCAGACCAGACGACTGGTGGAGGGGGGACCCACGGTTCTGTAGGACCTGTGGACGGTGCTGGTGGACCTGACGGTTCTGAGGCCTCTGGTTCTGTAGACCCGCAGGACGGTGGAGCTCCTGAACCTTCTGCTGCGGGCCCAGCTGCTTCAGAACCAGAGGCCCGACGGGCCCCGGCGGTTCTGGACTCTGTCAGAACCCGGTGTGTTGAGCTGCTCCTCTCCGCTCTCCGCCCTGAAGCTCCGGATCAGAACCGGGCGGCCCGGCTGGCCGCGGACATCGAGCAGCAGGTCCACGAGCTCCACGCCCAGAACCGCCTCCGGTACAAGAGCTGCGTGAGGAGCAAGGTGTCCAACCTGAGGACGGGCCCCCACCTGCGCCGGGGCCTCCTGGGGGGCTCCCTGCCCCCCCGGGTCTTCGCCCGCATGTCTGCGGAGGAGATGGCGGCTCCGGAGCTGCGGCGGCTCAGGGAGGAGTTCTCCTCCCAGGGGGTGAGGGAGCGGCAGCTCCCCCGAGGTCCGGAGGGGACCAGGACCCAGGAGGTCCGCTGCAGGAGGTGCGGGGCCCGGGACTGCAGCATGGCCCAGGTGACCCGGGGGGTTCTCTTCTTACCTGCCTGGGTGAGGCGGGGGGGTCCCGACGAGGAGGCCATGACCTTCCTCACCTGCAGGGGGTGTGGCCAGCAGTGGTACCACAGCGGCTGGACCTGCCTCTGAGCCCACGAGCACAAACTGGTTCCCACTAAACCACGGGTTTGAAACCTTCACGATCAAAAGAGACATTTCTGCCCTTTTGTTCACTAAATTACCGTATTTTCTGGAATATAGGTCGCACCTGAATATAGGTCGCATTGTCCAACTATTGCCAAAGAATTGGAAAAATCCATATACAGGTAGTCCCCGACTTACGAGCGCTCTTACTTACGAGGTTCTGGAATTACGAGCTGACCAACGAGCAGTAAATTTGTAAAGAACATACAAAAAATACAGCACTTTTATGTGTTTTTAGATGAAAGTGTGTTAGCTAACAGTTTGTAAACAAGTTTCTGAGCATGTTTATGAACTACAGGTAGTCCCCGACTTACGAGCGAGTTCCGTTCCTCCGAGGCGCTCGTAAAGCGAAAATTCGTAACTTGGAACGGCCGCCACGTGTCTCGTAAGTCCGGAATTTCGCTCGTAAGTTGGAACGGTTTTGCTAGCGCGACTACAAACACTCGTTTTTCATCGAAAAACTGCTTACGAGTGCATAAAAATGATCGGAAACGTGTGTCCACATGTTTAGCTAACGAACTGTGGTGAAAAAACACAGAAAAACTCTGTATTTTTTGCGTTTTTTCCAAAAATTCGCCAGCTCGTAAGTCCGGAACCTCGTAGGTCAGAGCGCTCGTAAGTCGGGGACTACCTGTAGTATGAACGTTTGTGATGAAAAACGAGTGTTCGTAGTAGCGCTAGCATAAATTTTCCGACTTACGACAGAAAATCCAGACTTACGAGCGACACGTGTTTCGGGTTCCGACATACGAGATTTCGTGTTACGAGCATCTCGCAGGAACGGAACTCGCTCGTAAGTCGGGGACTACCTGTATAGGTCGCACCTGAACATAGGTCGCACCTACGTCAAAATGTGGACCGTGTTTAGCTCTGCTGCAAATGTCTCTTCCACAGGAGCGCACAGCAAGGCTTTTAAGAAGATTAACACTTAAAAACAATTATTTGTTTGATAAAAATTATAGCAAATATGTGTCTGAGCTGAACTTTTCTTTAATAAATGAATAATTTTAGCAGGATAAACACCTAAAAATATATATTTGTTAGCTGACATTATTGTAAGAGTGTGTCTCAGTTTAATTTTTGTTAATAAATGATTACAAATCAGCTTATTTTATAAAAAGCCATAAATAGGTCGCACCTGAATATAGGTTGCAGGGCATGCAAAAATGATAAAAAGCCGCAACCTATATTCTGGAAAATACGGTAAACGTGTCCAGAGCCGCAATACCTGCTACAACTGTCATTATCAACTGGTGGCCCGTCGGCCATGTTAAGTTTACTAGAGGGGCTTTTCTGGCCTGTAGGTGTGAAATTATAAAACTAAAAACATCTAATGATATTTTTACATTTTGAGACAAAAAAAAAAACAGGTGGTCCCCGACTTACGAGCGAGTTCCGTTCCTACGAGTCGCTTGTAAGACGAAAATTTGTAGCCTATGTCAAAACACGAAACATGTGTCGCTCGTAAGTCCAGATTTTCGGTCGTAAGTCGGAAAATGTATGCTAGCGCTACTACGGACTAGGGATGCACCGATCCACATTTCTTACTTCCGATCTGATACGATGCTTAAATCTGGGTATATACCGATACTTTTCCAATCCGATACTGTTCAAGTATATGAGTCTGTATAATAAATTTTTTTAAATTGAGATCATTCATTTTAACATTGTGTGAGTTAAACCCAATAAAGACACTCTAGGCCTTACAACAGGAAACTCACAAACTTTAACAGCATACAAGAGGCAGGTCTATACCACACACCACCTTCTCACTCATGGTGCAGCTGGAAAACTAAAATACCGCTAAGCATTATGGGTAAGACAACAAAATCCACTCCCATAGTGGTTAAGGGGAATGGACTGTGTTGTCTTTCCCATAATGCTTAGCGGTTTTTAAAAAAGTTTTCCAGCTTTAGGTGCAGCTGGAAAACTAAAATACCGCTAAGCATTATGGGAAAGACAAATAAATCCACTCCCGTAGTGGTTAAAGGGAGTATAAAACAGTGAACTGTGCAGACAATTGTGCCTTTTATAAAATTGTGGAGTACCTTAATTTTTGGACTATAAGGTGCATTTAAAATCCTTTAATTTTCTCAAAAATTGACAGTGAGCCTTATAATCCAGCGAGTCTTCTGTATTAACTCTGGTTGTGCTTACTGATCTCAAACCGATTGTATGTGGTTATTATGAATGGGTTGAATAAAGTTTGACTTGTCTGTTTTGTTTTGATAATGCGCCTTATGTATGAAAACAGACCCCTTCATTGATATTGAGCCTTATACAGGTAGTCCCCGACTTACGACGGAGTTCCGTTCCTACCCCCCGTCGTAACCCGGATTTCGACACAAGTCGGAAAACACATACACACTGGCCGCCCCACATACAGTACACGTACATGTACGGTACTGTACAGTTACCAAGCACTTCGCCTATCCTAACACAGTACCCTACATAATTATCAAAAAACACATACAGTACATTTGGAGGCCTAATGAAGGAAAAAAAAGGTTAATTTCTTACTGGGAGCTGGTGAATTCTTCCTCCGTCTGTTAGCATGTTAGCTCGTTGCACCTCCGGTCCAGCTCGCTGTTTCTGCCGTCTGGTGACACCTTACACCCATCCACCTGACGCAGGTGACCCGGGGATTCCTGTTGCCAGTGGCTGGAGGACCAGTTTCCTGTTGCCAGTGCCACCTTTTGTTTACGACGTAAAACCGCCATCAACCTCAGTCCAGGAAGATCTCCACCTCCACTGCTGCTGTTTCTGCCGTGAAACTCGGTCCAGAGCGGGTCTGTCTGTGTTTTTCTGCTGCGTCAAGCTACTGCTACTTCTACCGTCAAACAGGAAGTACAACCGGAACTGGCTTTTCAAAATAATATATATATATATTTTTTATTTTATTTTATGAGATGCGTGACGTAACCACGAAACGTCGTAACCCGAGGACTACCTGTAATCTGGTGCACCTTAAAGTCCAAAAAAATATGGTAATTGCGTATCCTACTTTGATGAATAAAGTTAAAGTGAGTATAATAGTATCCACATACAGTATTTGCACAAGAGTTGACAAGAAAACTGTTAAACTAGTCATTTTTTTGTGGGTACAACATCCTATAAAATTCAGTTTGATGTTAGTTTTGGTCAAAGCTTGAAAGAGCCGCATGTGGCTCCAGAGCCGCAGGTTGCAGACCCCTGCACTAAACATACTGGACGAACAGATGGTGTCGTTGTCGAGTCCGTCAGTCAAAGACCAGTTCTGGATGTCTCCACAACGTCTGACCACAACCTCACCTGTACATCACAATCTCACCATTACATCACAATCTCACCATTACATCACAATCTCACCATTACATCACAACCTCACCTGTACATCACAATCTCACCATTACATCACAATCTCACCATTACATCACAATCTCACCTGTACGTCACAACCTCACCTGTACATCACAACCTCACCTGTACGTCACGACCTCATCTGTACATCATAACCTCACCTGTACATCACAATCTCACCTGTACGTCACAACCTCACCTGTACATCACAACCTCACCTGTACATCATAACCTCACCTGTACATCACAACCTCACCTGTACGTCACGACCTCACCTGTACGTCACAACCTCACCTGTACATCACAACCTCACCTGTACTTCACGACCTCACCTGTACGTCACTAACCTCACCTGTACGTCACAACCTCACCTGTACGTCACAACCTCACCTGTACATCACAACCTCACCTGTACTTCACGACCTCACCTGTACGTCACTAACCTCACCTGTACGTCACAACCTCACCTGCCATTCACAATCTCACCTGTACGTCACAACCTCACCTGTACATCACAACCTCACCTGTACGTCACAACCTCACCTGTACGTCACAACCTCACCTGCACATCACAATCTCACCTGTACATCACAACCTCACCTGTACATCACAACCTCACCTGCACATCACAACCTCACCTGTACATCACAACCTCACCTGTACGTCACAACCTCACCTGTACATCACAACCTCACCTGCACATCACAACCTCACCTGTACATCACAACCTCACCTGTACGTCACAACCTCACCTGTACATCACAACCTCACCTGCACATCACAACCTCACCTGTACATCACAACCTCACCTGTACGTCACAACCTCACCTGTACATCACAACCTCACCTGCACATCACAACCTCACCTGTACATCACAACCTCACCTGTACGTCACAACCTCACCTGTACATCACAACCTCACCTGTACATCACAATCTCACCTGTACGTCACAACCTCACCTGTACATCACAACCTCACCTGCACATCACAACCTCACCTGTACATCACAACCTCACCTGTACGTCACAACCTCACCTGTACATCACAACCTCAACTGCACATCACAATCTCACCTGCACATCACAATCTCACCTGCACATCACAATCTCACCTGTACGTCACAACCTCACCTGTACATCACAACCTCACCTGTACGTCACGACCTCACCTGTACGTCACAACCTCACCTGTACATCACAACCTCACCTGTACGTCACGACCTCACCTGTACGTCACAACCTCACCTGTACATCACAACCTCACCTGTACATCACAACCTCACCTGCACGGGGCGGCCGTGGTGTAGTGGTAATGGCAGTCGTCTCCCGATCGGAAAGTTGGCGGTTCGACTCCCGGGACCCGCACCATGTGTCGTTGTGTCCTTGGGCAAGACACTTAACCCTGAGTTGCTCCCGGTAGGACTGGAAAGCACCTTGCATGGTAGTCTGCCGCTACCGGTTTATGAATGTGTGTAGCATTCAATATATGTGTAGCACTTTGAGATTTTCTGTAATGAAAAGTGCGTTATAAATTGAATTAATTATTATTATTATTATTACGTCACGACCTCGGCTTCGTTCATAAACCATCTGTTTTTATTTTCTGCATTCAATAAAGAGGATCAATAAAATTGTATGATTTATTTGTAAACCTTAGTCCAGCTGTTGCCAGTGGATGGAGGACCAGTTTCCTGTTGCCAGTGGATGGAGGACCAGTTTCCTGTTGCCAGTGGATGGAGGACCAGTTTCCTGTTGCCAGTGGATGGAGGACCAGTTTCCTGTTGCCAGTGGATGGAGGACCAGTTTCCTGTTGCCAGTGGATGGAGGACCAGTTTCCTGTTGCCAATGGATGGAGGACCAGTTTCCTGTTGCCAGTGGATGGAGGACCAGTTTCCTGTTGCCAATGGATGGAGGACCAGTTTCCTGTTGCCAGTGGATGGAGGACCAGTTTCCTGTTGCCAATGGATGGAGGACCAGTTTCCTGTTGCCAGTGGATGGAGGACCAGTTTCCTGTTGCCAGTGGATGAAGGACTAGTTTCCTGTTGCCAATGGATAGAGGACCAGTTTCCTGTTGCCAATGGATGGAGAACCAGTTTCCTGTTGCCAGTGGATAAAGGACCAGTTTCCTGTTGCCAGTGGATGGAGGACCAGTTTCCTGTTGCCAGTGGATAAAGGACCAGTTTCCCATTGCCAGTGGATGGAGGACCAGTTTCCTATTGCCAGTGGATGAAGGACCAGTTTCCTATTGCCAGTGGATGGAGGACCAGTTTTATGTTTCCAGTGGCTGGAGGACCAATTTCCTGTTGCCAGTGGATGAAGGACCAGTTTCCTGTTGTCAGTGGATGAAAGACCAGTTTCCTATTGCCAGTGGATGGAGGACCAGTTTCCTGTTGCCAGTGGATAAAGGACCAGTTTCCCATTGCCAACTCGGTCCAGAGCGGGTCTGTCTGTGTTTTTCTGCTGCGTCAAGCTACTGCTACTTCTACCGTCAAACAGGAAGTACAACCGGAACTGGCTTTTCAAAATAATATATATATATATTTTTTATTTTATTTTATGAGATGCGTGACGTAACCACGAAACGTCGTAACCCGAGGACTACCTGTAATCTGGTGCACCTTAAAGTCCAAAAAAATATGGTAATTGCGTATCCTACTTTGATGAATAAAGTTAAAGTGAGTATAATAGTATCCACATACAGTATTTGCACAAGAGTTGACAAGAAAACTGTTAAACTAGTCATTTTTTTGTGGGTACAACATCCTATAAAATTCAGTTTGATGTTAGTTTTGGTCAAAGCTTGAAAGAGCCGCATGTGGCTCCAGAGCCGCAGGTTGCAGACCCCTGCACTAAACATACTGGACGAACAGATGGTGTCGTTGTCGAGTCCGTCAGTCAAAGACCAGTTCTGGATGTCTCCACAACGTCTGACCACAACCTCACCTGTACATCACAATCTCACCATTACATCACAATCTCACCATTACATCACAATCTCACCATTACATCACAACCTCACCTGTACATCACAATCTCACCATTACATCACAATCTCACCATTACATCACAATCTCACCTGTACGTCACAACCTCACCTGTACATCACAACCTCACCTGTACGTCACGACCTCATCTGTACATCATAACCTCACCTGTACATCACAATCTCACCTGTACGTCACAACCTCACCTGTACATCACAACCTCACCTGTACATCATAACCTCACCTGTACATCACAACCTCACCTGTACGTCACGACCTCACCTGTACGTCACAACCTCACCTGTACATCACAACCTCACCTGTACTTCACGACCTCACCTGTACGTCACTAACCTCACCTGTACGTCACAACCTCACCTGTACGTCACAACCTCACCTGTACATCACAACCTCACCTGTACTTCACGACCTCACCTGTACGTCACTAACCTCACCTGTACGTCACAACCTCACCTGCCATTCACAATCTCACCTGTACGTCACAACCTCACCTGTACATCACAACCTCACCTGTACGTCACAACCTCACCTGTACGTCACAACCTCACCTGCACATCACAACCTCACCTGTACATCACAACCTCACCTGTACGTCACAACCTCACCTGCACATCACAACCTCACCTGTACATCACAACCTCACCTGTACGTCACAACCTCACCTGTACATCACAACCTCACCTGCACATCACAACCTCACCTGTACATCACAACCTCACCTGTACGTCACAACCTCACCTGTACATCACAACCTCACCTGCACATCACAACCTCACCTGTACATCACAACCTCACCTGTACGTCACAACCTCACCTGTACATCACAACCTCACCTGCACATCACAACCTCACCTGTACATCACAACCTCACCTGTACGTCACAACCTCACCTGTACATCACAACCTCACCTGTACATCACAATCTCACCTGTACGTCACAACCTCACCTGTACATCACAACCTCACCTGCACATCACAACCTCACCTGTACATCACAACCTCACCTGTACGTCACAACCTCACCTGTACATCACAACCTCACCTGCACATCACAACCTCACCTGTACATCACAACCTCACCTGTACGTCACAACCTCACCTGTACGTCACAACCTCACCTGTACATCACAACCTCACCTGTACGTCACGACCTCACCTGTACGTCACAACCTCACCTGTACATCACAACCTCACCTGTACGTCACGACCTCACCTGTACGTCACAACCTCACCTGTACATCACAACCTCACCTGTACATCACAACCTCACCTGCACGGGGCGGCCGTGGTGTAGTGGTAATGGCAGTCGTCTCCCGATCGGAAAGTTGGCGGTTCGACTCCCGGGACCCGCACCATGTGTCGTTGTGTCCTTGGGCAAGACACTTAACCCTGAGTTGCTCCCGGTAGGACTGGAAAGCACCTTGCATGGTAGTCTGCCGCTACCGGTTTATGAATGTGTGTAGCATTCAATATATGTGTAGCACTTTGAGATTTTCTGTAATGAAAAGTGCGTTATAAATTGAATTAATTATTATTATTATTATTACGTCACGACCTCGGCTTCGTTCATAAACCATCTGTTTTTATTTTCTGCATTCAATAAAGAGGATCAATAAAATTGTATGATTTATTTGTAAACCTTAGTCCAGCTGTTGCCAGTGGATGGAGGACCAGTTTCCTGTTGCCAGTGGATGGAGGACCAGTTTCCTGTTGCCAGTGGATGGAGGACCAGTTTCCTGTTACCAGTGGATGGAGGACCAGTTTCCTGTTGCCAGTGGATGGAGGACCAGTTTCCTGTTGCCAGTGGATGGAGGACCAGTTTCCTGTTGCCAATGGATAGAGGACCAGTTTCCTGTTGCCAATGGATGGAGAACCAGTTTCCTGTTGCCAATGGATGGAGGACCAGTTTCCTGTTGCCAGTGGATGGAGGACCAGTTTCCTGTTGCCAATGGATGGAGGACCAGTTTCCTGTTGCCAGTGGATGGAGGACCAGTTTCCTGTTGCCAGTGGATGAAGGACTAGTTTCCTGTTGCCAATGGATAGAGGACCAGTTTCCTGTTGCCAATGGATGGAGAACCAGTTTCCTGTTGCCAGTGGATAAAGGACCAGTTTCCTGTTGCCAGTGGATGGAGGACCAGTTTCCTGTTGCCAGTGGATAAAGGACCAGTTTCCCATTGCCAGTGGATGGAGGACCAGTTTCCTATTGCCAGTGGATGAAGGACCAGTTTCCTATTGCCAGTGGATGGAGGACCAGTTTTATGTTTCCAGTGGCTGGAGGACCAATTTCCTGTTGCCAGTGGATGAAGGACCAGTTTCCTGTTGTCAGTGGATGAAAGACCAGTTTCCTATTGCCAGTGGATGGAGGACCAGTTTCCTGTTGCCAGTGGATAAAGGACCAGTTTCCCATTGCCAACTCGGTCCAGAGCGGGTCTGTCTGTGTTTTTCTGCTGCGTCAAGCTACTGCTACTTCTACCGTCAAACAGGAAGTACAACCGGAACTGGCTTTTCAAAATAATATATATATATATTTTTTATTTTATTTTATGAGATGCGTGACGTAACCACGAAACGTCGTAACCCGAGGACTACCTGTAATCTGGTGCACCTTAAAGTCCAAAAAAATATGGTAATTGCGTATCCTACTTTGATGAATAAAGTTAAAGTGAGTATAATAGTATCCACATACAGTATTTGCACAAGAGTTGACAAGAAAACTGTTAAACTAGTCATTTTTTTGTGGGTACAACATCCTATAAAATTCAGTTTGATGTTAGTTTTGGTCAAAGCTTGAAAGAGCCGCATGTGGCTCCAGAGCCGCAGGTTGCAGACCCCTGCACTAAACATACTGGACGAACAGATGGTGTCGTTGTCGAGTCCGTCAGTCAAAGACCAGTTCTGGATGTCTCCACAACGTCTGACCACAACCTCACCTGTACATCACAATCTCACCATTACATCACAATCTCACCATTACATCACAATCTCACCATTACATCACAACCTCACCTGTACATCACAATCTCACCATTACATCACAATCTCACCATTACATCACAATCTCACCTGTACGTCACAACCTCACCTGTACATCACAACCTCACCTGTACGTCACGACCTCATCTGTACATCATAACCTCACCTGTACATCACAATCTCACCTGTACGTCACAACCTCACCTGTACATCACAACCTCACCTGTACATCATAACCTCACCTGTACATCACAACCTCACCTGTACGTCACGACCTCACCTGTACGTCACAACCTCACCTGTACATCACAACCTCACCTGTACTTCACGACCTCACCTGTACGTCACTAACCTCACCTGTACGTCACAACCTCACCTGTACGTCACAACCTCACCTGTACATCACAACCTCACCTGTACTTCACGACCTCACCTGTACGTCACTAACCTCACCTGTACGTCACAACCTCACCTGCCATTCACAATCTCACCTGTACGTCACAACCTCACCTGTACATCACAACCTCACCTGTACGTCACAACCTCACCTGTACGTCACAACCTCACCTGCACATCACAACCTCACCTGTACATCACAACCTCACCTGTACATCACAACCTCACCTGCACATCACAACCTCACCTGTACATCACAACCTCACCTGTACGTCACAACCTCACCTGTACATCACAACCTCACCTGCACATCACAACCTCACCTGTACATCACAACCTCACCTGTACGTCACAACCTCACCTGTACATCACAACCTCACCTGCACATCACAACCTCACCTGTACATCACAACCTCACCTGTACGTCACAACCTCACCTGTACATCACAACCTCACCTGTACATCACAACCTCACCTGTACATCACAACCTCACCTGTACGTCACAACCTCACCTGTACATCACAACCTCACCTGTACATCACAATCTCACCTGTACGTCACAACCTCACCTGTACATCACAACCTCACCTGCACATCACAACCTCACCTGTACATCACAACCTCACCTGTACGTCACAACCTCACCTGTACATCACAACCTCAACTGCACATCACAATCTCACCTGCACATCACAATCTCACCTGCACATCACAATCTCACCTGTACGTCACAACCTCACCTGTACATCACAACCTCACCTGTACGTCACGACCTCACCTGTACGTCACAACCTCACCTGTACATCACAACCTCACCTGTACGTCACGACCTCACCTGTACGTCACAACCTCACCTGTACATCACAACCTCACCTGTACATCACAACCTCACCTGCACGGGGCGGCCGTGGTGTAGTGGTAATGGCAGTCGTCTCCCGATCGGAAAGTTGGCGGTTCGACTCCCGGGACCCGCACCATGTGTCGTTGTGTCCTTGGGCAAGACACTTAACCCTGAGTTGCTCCCGGTAGGACTGGAAAGCACCTTGCATGGTAGTCTGCCGCTACCGGTTTATGAATGTGTGTAGCATTCAATATATGTGTAGCACTTTGAGATTTTCTGTAATGAAAAGTGCGTTATAAATTGAATTAATTATTATTATTATTATTACGTCACGACCTCGGCTTCGTTCATAAACCATCTGTTTTTATTTTCTGCATTCAATAAAGAGGATCAATAAAATTGTATGATTTATTTGTAAACCTTAGTCCAGCTGTTGCCAGTGGATGGAGGACCAGTTTCCTGTTGCCAGTGGATGGAGGACCAGTTTCCTGTTGCCAGTGGATGGAGGACCAGTTTCCTGTTACCAGTGGATGGAGGACCAGTTTCCTGTTGCCAGTGGATGGAGGACCAGTTTCCTGTTGCCAGTGGATGGAGGACCAGTTTCCTGTTGCCAATGGATAGAGGACCAGTTTCCTGTTGCCAATGGATGGAGAAGACCAGTTTCCTGTTGCCAATGGATGGAGGACCAGTTTCCTGTTGCCAGTGGATGGAGGACCAGTTTCCTGTTGCCAATGGATGGAGGACCAGTTTCCTGTTGCCAGTGGATGGAGGACCAGTTTCCTGTTGCCAGTGGATGAAGGACTAGTTTCCTGTTGCCAATGGATAGAGGACCAGTTTCCTGTTGCCAATGGATGGAGAACCAGTTTCCTGTTGCCAGTGGATAAAGGACCAGTTTCCTGTTGCCAGTGGATGGAGGACCAGTTTCCTGTTGCCAGTGGATAAAGGACCAGTTTCCCATTGCCAGTGGATGGAGGACCAGTTTCCTATTGCCAGTGGATGAAGGACCAGTTTCCTATTGCCAGTGGATGGAGGACCAGTTTTATGTTTCCAGTGGCTGGAGGACCAATTTCCTGTTGCCAGTGGATGAAGGACCAGTTTCCTGTTGTCAGTGGATGAAAGACCAGTTTCCTATTGCCAGTGGATGGAGGACCAGTTTCCTGTTGCCAGTGGATAAAGGACCAGTTTCCCATTGCCAACTCGGTCCAGAGCGGGTCTGTCTGTGTTTTTCTGCTGCGTCAAGCTACTGCTACTTCTACCGTCAAACAGGAAGTACAACCGGAACTGGCTTTTCAAAATAATATATATATATATTTTTTATTTTATTTTATGAGATGCGTGACGTAACCACGAAACGTCGTAACCCGAGGACTACCTGTAATCTGGTGCACCTTAAAGTCCAAAAAAATATGGTAATTGCGTATCCTACTTTGATGAATAAAGTTAAAGTGAGTATAATAGTATCCACATACAGTATTTGCACAAGAGTTGACAAGAAAACTGTTAAACTAGTCATTTTTTTGTGGGTACAACATCCTATAAAATTCAGTTTGATGTTAGTTTTGGTCAAAGCTTGAAAGAGCCGCATGTGGCTCCAGAGCCGCAGGTTGCAGACCCCTGCACTAAACATACTGGACGAACAGATGGTGTCGTTGTCGAGTCCGTCAGTCAAAGACCAGTTCTGGATGTCTCCACAACGTCTGACCACAACCTCACCTGTACATCACAATCTCACCATTACATCACAATCTCACCATTACATCACAATCTCACCATTACATCACAACCTCACCTGTACATCACAATCTCACCATTACATCACAATCTCACCTGTACGTCACAACCTCACCTGTACATCACAACCTCACCTGTACGTCACGACCTCATCTGTACATCATAACCTAACCTGTACATCACAATCTCACCTGTACGTCACAACCTCACCTGTACATCACAACCTCACCTGTACATCATAACCTCACCTGTACATCACAACCTCACCTGTACGTCACGACATCACCTGTACGTCACAACCTCACCTGTACATCACAACCTCACCTGTACTTCACGACCTCACCTGTACGTCACTAACCTCACCTGTACGTCACAACCTCACCTGTACGTCACAACCTCACCTGTACATCACAACCTCACCTGTACTTCACGACCTCACCTGTACGTCACTAACCTCACCTGTACGTCACAACCTCACCTGCCATTCACAATCTCACCTGTACGTCACAACCTCACCTGTACATCACAACCTCACCTGTACGTCACAACCTCACCTGTACGTCACAACCTCACCTGCACATCACAATCTCACCTGCACATCACAACCTCACCTGTACATCACAACCTCACCTGCACATCACAACCTCACCTGTACATCACAACCTCACCTGTACGTCACAACCTCACCTGTACATCACAACCTCACCTGCACATCACAACCTCACCTGTACATCACAACCTCACCTGTACGTCACAACCTCACCTGTACATCACAACCTCACCTGCACATCACAACCTCACCTGTACATCACAACCTCACCTGTACGTCACAACCTCACCTGTACATCACAACCTCACCTGCACATCACAACCTCACCTGTACATCACAACCTCACCTGTACGTCACAACCTCACCTGTACATCACAACCTCACCTGTACATCACAATCTCACCTGTACGTCACAACCTCACCTGTACATCACAACCTCACCTGCACATCACAACCTCACCTGTACATCACAACCTCACCTGTACGTCACAACCTCACCTGTACATCACAACCTCAACTGCACATCACAATCTCACCTGCACATCACAATCTCACCTGCACATCACAATCTCACCTGTACGTCACAACCTCACCTGTACATCACAACCTCACCTGTACGTCACGACCTCACCTGTACGTCACAACCTCACCTGTACATCACAACCTCACCTGTACATCACAACCTCACCTGTACGTCACAACCTCACCTGTACATCACAACCTCACCTGCACATCACAACCTCACCTGTACATCACAACCTCACCTGTACGTCACAACCTCACCTGTACATCACAACCTCAACTGCACATCACAATCTCACCTGCACATCACAATCTCACCTGCACATCACAATCTCACCTGTACGTCACAACCTCACCTGTACATCACAACCTCACCTGTACGTCACGACCTCACCTGTACGTCACAACCTCACCTGTACATCACAACCTCACCTGTACGTCACGACCTCACCTGTACGTCACAACCTCACCTGTACATCACAACCTCACCTGTACATCACAACCTCACCTGCACGGGGCGGCCGTGGTGTAGTGGTAATGGCAGTCGTCTCCCGATCGGAAAGTTGGCGGTTCGACTCCCGGGACCCGCACCATGTGTCGTTGTGTCCTTGGGCAAGACACTTAACCCTGAGTTGCTCCCGGTAGGACTGGAAAGCACCTTGCATGGTAGTCTGCCGCTACCGGTTTATGAATGTGTGTAGCATTCAATATATGTGTAGCACTTTGAGATTTTCTGTAATGAAAAGTGCGTTATAAATTGAATTAATTATTATTATTATTATTACGTCACGACCTCGGCTTCGTTCATAAACCATCTGTTTTTATTTTCTGCATTCAATAAAGAGGATCAATAAAATTGTATGATTTATTTGTAAACCTTAGTCCAGCTGTTGCCAGTGGATGGAGGACCAGTTTCCTGTTGCCAGTGGATGGAGGACCAGTTTCCTGTTGCCAGTGGATGGAGGACCAGTTTCCTGTTGCCAGTGGATGGAGGACCAGTTTCCTGTTGCCAGTGGATGGAGGACCAGTTTCCTGTTGCCAGTGGATGGAGGACCAGTTTCCTGTTGCCAATGGATGGAGGACCAGTTTCCTGTTGCCAGTGGATGGAGGACCAGTTTCCTGTTGCCAATGGATGGAGGACCAGTTTCCTGTTGCCAGTGGATGGAGGACCAGTTTCCTGTTGCCAATGGATGGAGGACCAGTTTCCTGTTGCCAGTGGATGGAGGACCAGTTTCCTGTTGCCAGTGGATGAAGGACTAGTTTCCTGTTGCCAATGGATAGAGGACCAGTTTCCTGTTGCCAATGGATGGAGAACCAGTTTCCTGTTGCCAGTGGATAAAGGACCAGTTTCCTGTTGCCAGTGGATGGAGGACCAGTTTCCTGTTGCCAGTGGATAAAGGACCAGTTTCCCATTGCCAGTGGATGGAGGACCAGTTTCCTATTGCCAGTGGATGAAGGACCAGTTTCCTATTGCCAGTGGATGGAGGACCAGTTTTATGTTTCCAGTGGCTGGAGGACCAATTTCCTGTTGCCAGTGGATGAAGGACCAGTTTCCTGTTGTCAGTGGATGAAAGACCAGTTTCACATTGCCAGTGGATGGAGGACCAGTTTCATGTTGCCAGTGGCTGGAGGACCAGTTTCCTATTGCCAGTGGATGAAGGACCAGTTTCCTGTTGCCAGTGGACGGAGGACCAGTTTGCTGTTGCCAGTGGATGGAGGACCAGTTTCCTATTGCCAGTGGATGGAGGACCAGTTTCCTATTGCTAGTGGATGGAGGACCAGTTTCCTGTTGCCAGTGGCTGGAGGACCAGTTTCCTATTACCAGTGGATGAAGGACCAGTTTCCTGTTGCCAGTGGCTGGAGGACCAGTTTGCTGTTGCCATTGGATGAAGGACCAGTTTCCTATTGCCAGTGGATGAAGGACCAGTTTCCTGTTGCCAGTGGATGAAGGACCAGTTTCCTATTGCCAGTGGATGGAGGACCAGTTTCCTGTTGCCAGTGGATAAAGGACCAGTTTCCCATTGCCAGTGGATGGAGGACCAGTTTCCTATTGCCAGTGGATGGAGGACCAGTTTCCTATTGCCAGTGGATGGAGGACCAGTTTTATGTTTCCAGTGGCTGGAGGACCAATTTCCTGTTGCCAGTGGATGAAGGACCAGTTTCCTATTGTCA
>JBBPBX010004339.1:36592-48282 GCA_038048925.1 Garcialebias charrua | reverse complement strand
CACCCGTCTAAATCTCCTTTTTTCCCCCTGTTTTTGTTGTTTTGAATTCAGAAATGGCTGCCCCGTCATGTTTATCTCTTCCTACAGTGTAAAATAAATCAATTGCCTTTCCCCACCGAGCCGATGAGATTTCTGTCAGAAAGCTTTGAACAGCAGAGCTCAACACGGAGACCTTTTTGTGTATGCAGAGCTCCAGGGTGAAGATGTGCATACGCACACACACACACACACTGGGCTCAGTGGGAGCAGGCTTAATTAATGATTTCATAACTGTTGAGGCGTTAAACGGGCTGCGGGGAAAAGGCATCCCAGATGAGCAGTGAGATCAGAGCTGCTGGATGCTTAAAGCGATGTGAAAAGTTTTCTCCCCACTTGATGCAAACACATGCTGTTTGTCCGTCTCACACTGTTCACACACACTTCCAGCACGTCAGCTTTTCTTACACACAGCTAGTGTGAAGATGACAACAGCCCAGACTATTATCTCCTGATGCATGCTCAAGACTATTATTTATTCCACCAGAGCAACATCTAGGGAGGAGGAGGTGGTGATTTAATTTGTATGATGCTAGTTAGGGTAGCACTGACGCTTTGATGCAAGGAAGTTCTGGGATTCTCAGCACAAGAGCTTCTACATGAAGTTTGTATTTATTCATTGAACCTTTATTCATACAGGTTAATCCCATTGAGCCTCGGTGACTCATTTACAAAAGAGACCTGATTTTAACAAAGAGTGATGACAACAGTGGGCAACAAGACAATAACAGACAATCATAAAGGATGTGCACAAATTGAGAACAAGTGAAAAGAAAATGGTATTTAAAATAAAATGCCCCCAAAAAATCTGCTAAGTTGTATTGGGTTTTCCCTAGAACTTAGCAGCTGTTTGAAGCCACTTGGAGAGGTCAAGGTCGAGAGCTTTGGATCTTTTTGCAAGATATTCCAGGAAACAGGAGCGGAGTAGGAGAAGGCCCTTTTGTCTAGTTCAGTCCTAACTGAGGGAACACTGCAGGTAATAATGTCCTGAGATTGCGTGCTGTAGCTGTACTCACGCAGTAACATGTAGTAGGAGATGTATGAAGTCAACAGACCAAGAAATGATTTAAAGATGAAAATGTACCAGTGGAAGAGTCTGCGTGAAGTTAATGATGTCCAGTTAACCAGTGAATACAGGGTGCAGTGGTGGGTACGATAATCACAGCCAGTTATGAATCTTAGTGCGCCATGATAGACAGCATCCAACATCTGCAGGGTGCTTGTAGGAGCGTTCATGTAAATAATGTCACCGTAATCAATGGAGGGAATGAAAGTCACAGTTACAAGGTGTTTCCTAGCATTCAAAGTTAGACAGGCTCAATTTCTGAAAAAGAAACCCAGTTTAACTTTCAGTTTCTTTACTAGGTTTTCCACTTGGTGGTTAAAAGAGAGATGCGAGTCGACCAAGATACCCAAATATTTATAGGAATCGACAAACTCAATAGAGACACCATTTGAGGACAAAATCGGAGGAAGAACTGCTGAGAACGACTTCCTGTTTGGAAAACGTGTCCAAGTGAATGTGTCGACGATTAGGACAAGTTTGAGACAGAAAAAATCTGACTGGATGATGTCGAAAGCGGATTGCAAAAGCTGGAGAGCATTAGCAACCGTTTTAGCTCAACAATAAACAACTCTATAATCAATATAGAAATGTAAGGATGCATCAGAGATGATCTGACTATTGCCTATGTAGATTGTAAAGAGAGTGGGTCCTAAGACTGAGCCTTGTGATATACCATTGTTGACTGTTAACAGGAGGAAGTGCCATTATGTTGAACACATTGCCTCCAATCTGAAAGATTGTGTAAGTTTTCTTCATGCATGTGTGGGTTTTTCACGGTTTCCCCCACAATCCAAACATGCAAGGTCTGATGCTAAACATTGTCAATAGCAACTCTAAATTGGTTCTATGCAATGATGGATGGAAGAGATGATGGTCATGATTTTATTTATTTTTTTGTTTGTTGTTTTACTCTGTTTTATTTTTTATCGTCAATAAACTTTTTTACTTTTTTATCCAACTATTTCATAATAGGGAGCACAAGCCAGTATATCTCTTGTGCCAGTCCCAAGCCCGGGTAAATGGTGAGGGTTGTGTCAGGAAGGGCATCCGATGTAAAACACTTTTGCCGAAACTGTAATGCGAGTTCATCAAAGTGAAACCATACCGGATCGGTCAAAGCCAAGGTTAACAACGACCGCCACCGGTGCTGTTGACAAACAGGGTGCCGGCGGAAATTGTGCTACTGTTAGTCGAAAACCCTGAGGAGGGAAACGTGTCAGGAGACAGAGGGAGAGGAGGAAAGTGAAGAATGTAGGACTGAGGGTTGCAACTCTAAATGTGGGGACAATGACAGGCAAAGGTAGAGAGCTGGCTGACATGATGCAGAGAAGAAAGGTAGATGTTTTATGTGTCCAAGAGACCAAGTGGAAGGGCAGCAAGGCTCGCAGCATTGGAGCAGGGTTCAAACTGTTTTACCATGGTGTGGATAGAAAGAGAAATGGAGTAGGGGTGGTCCTGAAGGAGGAGTTGGCAAAGAATGTAGTAGAGGTGAAGAGAGTGTCAGATAGGGTGATGTGCCTGAAGGTAGAAGTAGAAGGTCTGATGCTAAACATAGTCAGTGGTTATGCTCCACAGGTTGGATGTGATGGGGAGGAGAAAGATACATTTTGGAAAGATCTGGATGAAGTGATAGAGAGTATTCCCAGGGAGGAAAGAGTGGTGATCGGAGCAGACCTGAATGGACATGTTGGTGAAGGAAACAGAGGATGAGGAAGTGATGGGTAGGTTTGGTGTCAAGGAAAGAAACCAGGAAGGACAGATGGTGGTGGATTTTGCCAAGAGAATGGAAATGGCTATAGTCAATACCTATTTTGAAAAGGAGGAAGAGTACACAGAGTCGACTACATTCTGTGTAGAAGAGGAAACCTGAGGGAGATTGGAGACTGTAAGGTTGTGGCAGGGGAGAGCGTGGCCAGACAGCATCGGATGGTTGTGTGTAGAATGACTGTTGTTGCGAAGAAGAGAAAAAGAGTAAAATCAGAGAAGAAGACCAAATGGTGGAAGCTAAAGAAGGAAGAATGTTGTGAGAAATTCAGAGACGAGCTGTTAAAGGCTCTGGGTGGTAAGAAAGAGCTTCCAAGTGACTGGGCTACTACAGCAACAGTAATTAGAGAGACAGGTAGGAAGGTACTTGGTGTGTCATCTGGACAGAGAATGGATGATAAGGAAACCTGGTGGTGGAATAGTGAAGTGCAGGACGCCATTCAAAGAAAGAGGTTAGCCAAGAAGAAATATGACGGTGAGTGGACTGAAGAGAGGAGACTGGAACATAACGAAATGGGACGTAGAGCAAAGATAGAAGTAGCTAAGGCAAAGCAGAGGGCGTACGATGAGTTGTATGGGAGACTGGACACTAAAGAGAGCAAGAAAGACTTGTACCGATTGACAAGACAGAGGGGTCAGGCTGGAAAGGATGTGCAGCAGGTTAGGCTTATTAAAGATAGGAATGGTAATGTTCTAACAAGTAAGGAGAGTGGGACAGGAAGATGGAAGTAGTATTTTGACGAGCTAATGAATGAAGAGAATGAAAGAGAAAGAATAGTAAAGGTCATAGAAACTGTGGACCAGGAAGTGGGAAAGATTAGTGAGGGTGAAGTCCAGAATGCTCTGAAAAGAATGAAGAATGGGAAGGCAGTAGGATCTGATGACATACCAGTGGAGGTTTGGAAATGTTTTGGAGAGATGGCAGTGGGGATTTAGACTCAAATATTCAATGGCATATTTGATGTTGAGAAAATGTCTGAGGAATTGAGAAGAAGTGTGCTGGTGCCCATTTTTAAGAACAAGGGTGATGTACAGAGTTGTAGCAACTACAGGGGAATTAAGTTGATGAGCCACACGATGAAGATCTGGGAGAGAGTTGTGGAAGGAAGGCTTAGACAAGAGGTGACTATCTGTGAGCAGCAGTATGGTTTCATGCCAAGAAAGAGCACCACAGATGCCATCTTTGCTTTGAGGATGTTGATAGAGAAGTACAGAGAGGGTCAGAAAGAACTCCATTGTGTGTTTGTGGATTTAGAAAAAGCATATGACAGGGTGCCAAGAGAGGAGGTGTGGTATTGCATGAGGAAATCTGGAGTGGCAGAAAAGTATGTTAGACTGGTACAGGACATGTATGAGGACAGCAGGACAGTGGTGAGATGTGCTGTAGGAGTGACAGATAGCTTCAAGGTGGAGGTGGGAGTGCATCAAGGATCGGCTCTGAGCCCCTTCTTGTTTGCTCTGGTGATGGACCGACTAACAGATGAGGTCAGGCAGGAATCCCCATGGACTATGATGTTTGCAGATGACATTGTGATCTGTGGTGAGAACAGGGAACAGGTGGAAGAGAGCTTGGAGAGGTATGCACTTGAAAGAAGAGGAATGGAAGTCAGCCGCAGTAAGACAGAGTACATGTGTGTGAATGAGAGGGGGGCCAGTGGAACAGTGAGGCTACAAGGATCAGAGGTCACAAAGGTGCAGGACTTCAAGTACTTGGGGTCCATTATTGTGAGTGCATTCTGTTTGCTACCTGGTTCCTTGCCCCAGCGATATTTATTTATTTTATTTATTCTACATCTTGGGTCCTTGTAGCACTCATCATGATTCACTCAATTTGATAAATGTAAGTTTTCCTTAAATCTGATTTTTTTAAATTTTATGTTTGAGTCAGTTCACAGCAGCGGTGTAACAAACTGTTTATTTGTACAAGACCATCATGTTACCGATCTTAGGGTCCAGTGCATTTAGATAAAGAATACCTTATACCGTCAGTGATTTTAGTTTTAACATAATTAATCAACCCTGTCAAATATTTGTTGTACTCCCGGTGCTTTTATCTTGACATAATTTGACTTTTTGCCTGGCACCATGTTTGTTACTGTTCTCCACTAACTGTCCGTGCCGTAATGATTTTATGTCAAAAGTCAAAGTCAAAGTCAACTTTATTGTCAAAACTGCAATATGTACAGGACATACACAGGATTGAAATTGCATTTCTCTCAGTCCCTCGGTGCAACAGTAACCATTTAAACACTAAAACACTAAAACATTTAATAAACATAAGCATAAAATGAAATAATAAAAGTGTAATACTGTCCTGAGTTTTTGCATAGTAGTTTTTGCATAGTAGTATAAAAGTATGAAAAGTTACACCAACACTAAAACACTAAACATTTAATAAACATAGGCATAAAATGAAATAATAAAAAGTGTAATACTGTCCTGAGTTTTTTGCATAGTAGTATAAAAGTGTAAAAAGTATATCTATAAAATAAAATGAAGGTTCTGGCATTGACATTTGTAATATAGTGACAGAGCAGCATATGAAGTTTATGTACACAGTGAGGTAGTTGATATTGGTATAGAGGTAAAGTGGCATATGCAATAAGGCTAGTAAAAATAATATAGATATCAGCGGTAGTGTAGATATAAAAAGTAGTGTAAATGTAAACAGTAGTAATAAATGTAAACAATGTAAACAGTAGTAATAAATGCAAACAGTGAATGTAAACAGTAGTAATACATGTAAACAGTAGAAATAAATGTAAACAGTAAATGTGAACAGTAGTATGACTATAGGCAGTAATGTAATACAAACATTAGTGCAAATATAAGAAGTAGTGCAAACTGAATGAGCACATGACCATGAGTTGAGTGAATAACCCGTTTTGATGACACAGAGTCCAGTATTAAAATCTTTGTGTTGTGTGGTGGTGTGTGAAAGTTTTTTGTGATTAAGGCAGTACAAGTGGAAGGGGAGGCAGAGCAGGCAGAGAGTTAAGCATCCTGACTGCCTGATGAACAGAGCTGTCTCTCAGTCTGCTGGTTCGAGCCTGGAGACTCCTCAGTCTCCTCCCTGATGGCAGCAGGCTGAAGCAGCTGTGTAGTGGGTGTGTGGGATCACCTGCCATGCAGAGGGCTTTCCGAGTGAGGCGGTTGCTGTGTAAGTCCTGTAGTGAGGGGAAGGAGGTGCCGACAATCTTCTCAGCTGCTCTCACGATGCGCTGGAGGCTCTTGCGGCAGGATGCAGTACATGCACCAAACCACACCGTGATGCAGCTGGTCAGGACACTTTCTATGGCACCCCTGTAGAAGGTGCACATGATGGGGGTTGGAGCTCCAGCTCTTTTCAGCTTGCGGAGAAAGTAGAGGCGCTGGTGAGCCTTCTTGGCCAGTGATGCAGTGTTCCTGCTCCAGGACAGGTCCTCTGAGACATGCACTCCCAGGAACTTGGTGCTGTCCACTCTCTCCACTGTGGTGCTGTTGATGGTCAGAGGGGCATGTTGGGCATCCCTCTTCCTGAAGTACACATGTAAGAAAATACATGTGTTGGATGTTGATTTCAAATAGCTCAAATGATGTAAATAAATGCTAAGTACAGTTTTAAATTTGTTTTTACTCACTAAGTGGTAAGGCTTGTTTAAAAACTACCTGAAAATTGAGGATTAAAAAAAAATCTAAAATGTTGATGGATTTTTCTTTTTTTAACAATCAAGTCTGAAAAATAAACTTTTTACCTTTTTATGTTGCCGTTTTTCTTTTGTGTATTCTGAGAGGCAGCGGGAAAAACGCACTTCAACATCTGAGCGTGTTATGGCTCATTACATCTGAGGACCAGCGAAGAACGAGTTTCCCGAAGCCTCAGTTTGACCGTTCTCTGAATTTCTATCCCTGACTGGCCTGCAGCTCTGTTCCGCTCTCTGAGCTGCAGGCAAAGTCAGCCAATAAAGAAACAGGACAATTACGCACATAATGAACGCTGCCGAGAGGAGGAATTAAAATTTAAAGTGAGCCAGGTGTACGGCTGAACGAGAGAGTCACACAGGTTCATAAAATTAGACAAAGGATGTTGGGGAAAGCTATTACTGAAGTAATAATAAAACAGAGGGAGAGGAGAAAATTGGGCTTTAGACGTTTTATGAATTTAGATGAGTTTTATATCATTTAGTGGCTAAGAAAGAAAAAAAATCACACAAAGCTTTATTTCAATAATGACTGTAAGATCAGAGGGCTGCTTCTTAATCACCCACATGTTATGGAAGATTTAAGGTTTGTGATATGACGATAGAAGATTTGAGTTTTTGAACTGTAAATTAGAGGTTTAAAGCAGCATTTATCACCAAATTACCTCGTTAAACTCCTTGACGTAAGAAACACGAGGATCTTTGTAACAGGGTGGCTGGAGTCCATGTTGCTCCTCTGACACTTTCTCCTCTAAAGAAGTTTTTCCTTCCGTCCTGTCTAAACGTAATAATGTGAATTTTTAATCAGCCTTCACACCATTCTCCTGTATTTATTTATTTATTTATTTATTTATTTTGACATAGCCTACATAGTTTGCGATCTAACTACATCTGCATGCTTTGTGTTAATTGACGCTTTAACTTTTGATATTTGTAGTTTTTTATGCTTTTCAAAAATGTGCAATTTTATTTAGAAATAGTTTTCTGCTAGAAATAAACTGAGATCCTTCATTTCCTTCAGAAACATTCTGCTAATCTGGTTTAACACGCTAGTTCCATTTTAGTTTTTATACGCTTAAGTTTTTACAACTTCTGCATCTTTAAGCTTTTAGCTGACATGATTTTACATTTTGCTTTTAGCCATGCTTTAGATACGTTTAGCTTTTAGCCAGTGTTTTGCTACTACTTTTTCATGGCGCGTGCCGCGAGTCCCTGAGCCCTGTAGCATTTCTCGAGTAGAGACGCTGAGGCTCGACAAGCCTTGCTGGGGAGAGTTGGTTTTGTTCCTGATGATTTAGGAGCCAGGTGAGACGCTAGTGTGTCCTCAATCTGAGGCACGTTAGCTATTCCCACTTCATCCATCCCGTCTACGTCGAGGAACTGTGAGAGGGGAAGGAGCATGGGGGCTCTTGGTTGAGTCCAGGTGCGAGTTAGTTCTGTGAGGAAGTCCGGGAACACGGGCATCCTTTGCCTCGTGGCGGCCTGCTGCTTCGAGTAAAAATAGTTTCCTGCCAGCCTCGTGACCTGTTGGCGAGGCGGAGGTTCAGGCCATGGGATGTGCAGCGCGTCCGCTGCTCTGTGGCACAAGTCGAACAGAGCAGGGATGGAAAAGTCAGTTTCTGGGAGCACAGGTACTGGGGTCTGGGAGAGGTCTTCACCCTGATCCTCCAGTTCCACGTCCGCCTCCTCCGTTGAAAATTCGCCCGAGGCTGAAATCGAGATCTCGTCCTCGTTCATCATGCCTCGGGTGTCGAACTCGACTGTTAGGTCCACCATGGGAGCCAGCACGTCAGGGCTGTCGCCCCATTCGACACGTGTGCTGTCATGTAGAGCCATGTTCTCTAACTCCGGCATGGGAGTGAGGGGCTCCGTGGTGTCCTCGTCCGCTGTTGTCGCTGAAGCGCCCATGGCTTTGGCGACGAGGTCAACCCGATGCCGCAGCACCGCATCCATCATGAGGCTGCAGTGTGGGCAAAAGTCGGGTGCATCCAGTGCTGTTTTTGCATGAAGCATTCCCAGGCAGACTGGACAGGCCTCGTGGGTGTCCGTCGCCACGAGGGAGAAACCACATCCACTGGGACAGGTGCGCAATGTTGGGCTCGCAGTCCCGCTGGTTTTCATTGGAAGTCTCGCCTTTCGTTTTCCTTTCTCCAGAGGCATGTCCGAGATGAGGCGAGCGAGTCCTTCCAGAATCTTTTTTCTTTTTTCTTGAAATGTCTCCTCCGTCGCGTCGCTTTCGCTGGCTAGCTCGCTAGGAGTTAACGAGGTAGCTTTTTTCTTGTGGCGTAGTTAGCACCGTCGAGCGAAGCAACCTGTAGAGAGAGGAGAAGAAAATACTTTGGGGTTAAGAGAAAAGTGCCGGACTAGCTTTCGCTAGTCCAGCAGTACGCAGGAATAATTC
The DNA here is from genome assembly GCA_038048925.1 of Garcialebias charrua. Lineage (NCBI taxonomy): Eukaryota > Metazoa > Chordata > Actinopteri > Cyprinodontiformes > Rivulidae > Garcialebias > Garcialebias charrua. The sequence goes on along the minus strand of JBBPBX010004339.1, from coordinate 39,335 downwards.
TCTGTGCGCTCTGTGCAGGGAGCAAGCTCACCTCAGGTTGAGCGATGAAGCAACAGAGAAGTCCCGCGAAGAGGTAGTTCAGGTTTAAGCGAGGTGAAGGGCAAAAAAGAGAAAGATGGAGGGGCGCAAGCCGCTTAAGTACCCAGAGGGCGGGGCCTCTGGCGCGGCGATGACGCCCCTAGCCGTAAAGGCGTGAGTATATTCCTTCAGGTAATCACGCGGGGGCGCAATTCCCATAGCAAGTATGTTGCACTGAGAGACCAGACTGAAAGGGAACTAGCATTTAGCTAATCTTAGGTTTTGGCTAGCAGTTTGCTACATTTATATTTTAGCTAGCATTTCAATATGTTTAAATTTTAGGTAGCCTTTTGCTAATTTTAGTATTAGCTGACTTTGTTGCTTTTAATTTTTAGCTGATGTTATGCTACTCTTAATATTTAGCTAGGGTGTTATATTTTTTAATTTTCAACAAGCATTTTTTTTTTACTTCAGTTTTTGCTTCTTTTAGCAAACAATATGTTAATTTAAAGGTAGATTAAAGATTAAATGTAACAAAATGCTAGCTATAAGTGTAGATTGCTTTAGATTTTAGCTAGTCTTTTGCTATACGCTTTAGCTACTAGTTTATAGTTAGCCTTGTGCTGCTTTTAGTATTCATCTTGTTTTTGTTTGTTTGTTTGTGCACTTTTCTTTTCTGGCTAGTGTTTCAATTAGATAAGAAAGAATTTTATCGTCATCATCATCGTCATTGTCAAAGCGCTTTAACGCAGCCACAGCTGAAACAAAGTGCTGAACATCAGTTCAAAACAAGATAAAAGAAAGCAGAAAAACAAAGCCAAGCACACAATGAACTAAAAACTCAATATATAAAAAATGTAAAAAAAAATAATAGAGCATATGAAAATACCAGCAATTAAGTTCTAACTACGGAGCCCCCCAGGGGACATGGGGAAAAAATAAATTCTTTGCGTGCGCACGCAAAACTATTGCGAGGTAACGCAAAACCTTTTGCGTTACAGACACCATGGGCGTAGCCAGAATGTCATGAGCGGCGGTTCCTTTAAAAGGAATGTGGACCTTGTGAAATACACATGCTACGATAGCTCAACTAGTAAAGCGTCGGCTTGCCCCTCCAAACCTCACGGGTTCGATTCCCATGTGGGACAACACTATTTTTTATTATTTATTCATTCCAGATTAAAAAAACACAAGAAAACTATTTACAAAACAACAATAAAAACTTTCAATTATATAATCATTCCTCTTTCTTATTTTGCTTAATGGTTTTTAACTCATCCCTGAAATTCTGACAGAATCACAAGTTCAGAGGGACAGACAGAGCGCAGGCTGCCGCGTCGGCTCGAACAGCTGATTCCACGGAGCTTGAACGTGAAATATACAACGGAAAATTACTTTTACCACTGCAGCACACACTGGACATCCTTATATTTAAGGCTGATTTCAAAATTCAATTAAATTGAGTGTACTGTCTGCTCCATTGTCGTAATGTTGAGCCATTTTAAACAACAATGCTGCAGATAATACATGTTTTTATTGTGTTTATTCTGTGACACAGTTCACACTTGAACTTGTGATTCTGTGTCAGAATTTCAGGGATGAGTTAAAAACCATTAAGCAAAATAAGAAAGAGGAATGATTATATAATTGAAAGTTTTTATTGTTGTTTTGTAAATAGTTTTCTTGTGCTTTCTTAATCTGGAATGAATAAATAATCTAAAAAAAGTGTTGTCCCATGTGGGAATCAAACCCATGAGGTTTAGAGTGGCAAGCCACTGCGTTACCAGTTGAGCTATTGTGGCATGTTTATTACAGAAGGTCCACATTCCTTTTAAAGGAACCGCCGCACATAACATTCTGGCTACGCCCATGGTGTCTATAAAGCAAAAGGTTTTGCGTTCCCACGCAAAAGGTTTTGCGTTCCCACGCAAAACATTTGCGTACGCACGAAAATATTTTTTATTTCCCCATGTCCCCTGGGGAGCTCCGTACTACTCTACGGAGCCCCCCAGGGGACATGGGGAAAAAATATATATTTGCGTGCGCACGCAAATGTTTTGCGTGGGAACGCAAAACCTTTTGCGTTATAGACACCATGGCGTAGCCAGAATGTTATGTGCGGCGGTTCCTTTAAAAGGAATGTGGACCTTCTGTAATAAACATGCCACAATAGCTCAACTGGTAACGCATCGGCTTGCCACTCTAAACCTCATGGGTTCAATTCCCACATGGGACAACACTTTTTTTTTAGATTATTTATTCATTCCAGATTAAAAGAAAACACAAGAAAACTATTTACAAAACAACAATAAAAACTTTCAATTATATAATCATTCCTCTTTCTTATTTTGCTTAATGGTTTTTAACTCATCCCTGAAATTCTGACACAGAATCACAAGTTCAAGTGTGAACTGTGTCACAGAATAAACACAATAAAAACATGTATTATCTGCAGCATTGTTGTTTAAAATGGCTCAACATTACGACAATGGAGCAGACAGTACACTCAATTTAATTGAATTTTGAAATCAGCCTTAAATATAAGGATGTCCAGTGTGTGCTGCAGTGGTAAAAGTAATTTTCCGTTGTATATTTCACGTTCAAGCTCCGTGGAATCAGCTGTGACTTCCTCGTTCGAGCCGACGCGGCAGCCTGCGCTCTGTCTGTCCCTCTGAACTTGTGATTCTGTGTCAGAATTTCAGGGATGAGTTAAAAACCATTAAGC
>JBBPBX010004339.1:11283-35770 GCA_038048925.1 Garcialebias charrua | reverse complement strand
CCTCTTCTGTCTCCGCTCTCGGTAGGACATACCCGGAACACCTCACCAGGGAGGCCATCCTAACCAGATGCCCAAGCCGCTAATACCATATTTTTTTAATTTATCAAGGAGAATTTAACAACTTAACAACTAATTTTCAGCCTTTTCAGCATATTTCAGCCAAATTATTCAACACTCAATGTTCTGCATTTTTGCATTAATGTGATTTCTTCGGGTTTTCCTTTTAATGCTCTTGTTGGACCAAATATTCTTTGAGATTTTTTTTTATTTTTTTTACTGAACCCTCATTCCAACCCTTGTAGCAACTGGTGCTAAACACCTTTCCAGCTGATTATGTCCTTTGTCTCAGAGACCATTTATTTATGACACAAGCAGCTGAAGATCAGCAATAGGCTATATGCCACGGACTTCCGTTCCAGCCTTTCCGCATTCTTCACCCGTAAGACGCACTTCCGGTTTGCAGTCAACACGGTGTTAGCGATGGCGTTCTTCACGAGATCTCTGCAGGACTTGCCGACAGTCACTGTTAATAATGTCTACAGAATAATTCAGACCTTCTCTAAAGCGCCCACATCTAAGAAGGATAAAGGATTTAAGCTTTGTGTCCAACTACATAAATAAATATGAAGGTAAGTCGGTATTTGTTTTCAGTTCACCAAACTGCCTCATGTAGGCTAACACAGCTAACATAGTTAGCCTTGCTAATCTGTTGAGTAAACGTGTTTTGTCTGTACAATGTTTTCTTATTAACACAAATGTTAGTTTCAAACAAGGAGGCAGGAGAAGTCAGTTAGGGCTGAGTGTTTACAGTCCATGAGGAAGAGACCAGAAGCCCCACTGTTTGAGTCAAAGCCACCTGACAGTTCAGTTTCAAACAAGGAGGCAGGAGATTTAGAGCAGATTTAGAAACAAAAGTTATTTTAATTCAAGTTTGTGTACAAAAGTTGAGCTGAAGTCAAACCTGTTAAATCACTGTTTGTAGCAGGCCTTAATAAGAGATGTTTTCTTTCACTGCACAGGACACGGCAGGTGTTGGTGATGATGAGGGAACCCCTGGTCCAGCCTAGATGTTTGTGAGACGTGGGAAGACACCACCGCTACAGCTCAAACATGAGGGAAGCAGTGAGGAGCTGAGATTGGATCCAAACAACAACAAACAAGTTGTTCCACTGAGGCACTGTAATCTGACTGATTACATGTTTTTAAATCTCCAAAAGCAGTCGAGGAAGCTGGGAGTTAGTCAGAAGATGTAATAATAATAATATAATTTAAACAGTGTTTAAATATTGTGCCTCATTTAGCTTGACTCATACGTTTTGTACAGTAATGTAACATTATCATCAAATTTCTTTTTAATAAAATGGCTTTTTTTTGGGTGATAATACATCAATGAAGACAAAAGTCAGAATGTTTTGAACATTTTATTTTCTTACAAGTAGTAAGTAGTGTGACTGTAGTGTCAGGGTAGTCCTTGAAGTCTGCAGGTAGATTTTTATGTATCTGCTCTTCAGGTAGAGCCGAGTACTGTCAATACAAAGTTGCTGTGAAAATCCGTCTGACCGTGGACTGATGGACACCGTACGGGTCAGCAAGGTCCCGTTGCTTTGATCCAAGGTCAAGGTCATTTAAGAACAGGAAGAACTCAACGGGCTGCAGGGTATGAGTTGACGGGGTGGTGTGGTTAAATAATCAATAAATAACACTGAACAACTGGTAATAACTAATAATTAAATCTCAATGTCACTACAGTACTTGTGCAATAACCTGTCACACAACCTGTGTAATGTTGATTATGTGCATACATATATATGCACATAAAGTTTTAAATATATATATATATATATAATATATACACATATATATAATAATATATTATTATATATACTGTATGTGTATATATTTATATATATATATTTAAAACTTTATGTGCATGTTAGCTTATATTACTAGCTTGAAATACTTGCAGTAGTTAATTCAAATTCATCCTGCTGCATTGTTATATCCGTCTCTCTTCAGGACTTTGTGAATATTATAATTACTTTTTCACTGTGCATGCTTTTAGTATACATACAGTAGTTTGTTCTTTGATTTTTAGCAAGTCAAATCTGCTCTTCTCATCCTGAGCACTTCATTGTACTGTTAACTCTGTGTTAACCTGTATAAGACAAATAAACACAAGTTGAACTTGATGGGGAGTTCCTCTCAGTTCTTGGTGAACACCGACCATGAATGGCAGAGCAGTCATGGGCCAGAAACCAGAAACACATCAGGAGGTCAGATGATGCAAACCTGGAAAAAAAAAACAAGTGTTCATATTTACCTACAAGTAAAAAACCAAACGGAGAACTCTTTATGAGAGTTATGCTTTAAAATAAATTAATTACATCTCAGGAAATTAAATGTTTCATTGAAGTGAAACAGTTCTGGTTTCATATTAAAGGAAACAGCAGAGAATATTTCAGAGGTGTAACAGCCCTGAAGTTACTAAGAGTTTACAAACATATTTACAGATTAGAAAACATATGTTAAAATCTGAATATTATTTTAAAAGTATGTAGTTACAAACTTTTATTAAATCACTCATCATGACTCCAACATTAAATCTACAAGTGCAGGGTGTGGAGTCGAGTGATAATCGTGTTTCTTACTGAGCTGCAGCTGCTGTGTTCTCCTCCTCGCTGTCCTCTCTGCTGCTTCTCCCAAAGCCCCGGTCATGGAAGTGGAAGGGAGAATTATTCCACTCGAACAATGCAGGTACAGCTCCTTTTTAACCACTGTTTGATGCTGGCTCTTGAATATTCTGAGGTTTAAAACGCCAGCTACAACCGAGTGTTAGCTTTAAGGCTAACTCGGTTAGCCACGAACTCTGGCATTAAAATATAAAAAACTAAGCGCTCTATTGTACCTGCTATTCACTGGACACAACGGCACACAACAAATCTCTCTTGTTGTACCAGTAGCTCGCAGATAATTTACCTTTTGTGTCTTTTACATGGTCTAGTTCTAGAAGCTACCGCTAACAACAACTGTAGTAGATGAGAGCCGGAAGTGAAGCGTGTGAGTCATATTTTAACGGAAGTACGTCACCAATACCCGTGGCATATAGGCTATTGTCCAGAGGATTTTCCCTGAATTAAGAAAACTATTCAGTTCTTCGTCACTTATAAGCTCAGACTAAAGAAACAGAGAAAACTACAAAAAGCTCTCTAAGAGCAGCAGCATCAAGCTTTCATCATGATAATGAGAAAATGTGACTTTTGCTCAGTAGGTGCTTTTTTAATAGAAACCATTCCTGATGTAATCAGTCTTGAAGCAGCTGAAATGTCTGAGTTGCTGCACTTTCACACCTTTTTTTTTTTGCTGCTCATAATGAAACGAGTTATGCTGCTGATCTCAACAACTCTGAGTGTTCTCATTTTTAATGCCAACAACGTCAAGATTATTTCACCGTCATGTTTTAACGCTCAGGAGAGTACAGATATCCACATAAGGTTTATACATTTGTGTAGATTTTTATCCTCCTAAGCAATGAATAGTAATAATCAGAATCAGAATCAGGTTTATTGGCCAAGTATGTTGATGACACACACAAGGAATTTGTTTCCGGCTGTTCGTGTCTCTCTAGAAAATGTCTCTCTAAGGAATGATCACATGGGGGTTGTGAATGGGTTGGGGGTCACGCTGATGGATGTCTGATGATCAGCTGTTGATGATGGTGATGGCCTGGGGGAAGAAACTGTTTTTGTGTCTGGCAGTCTTAGTGGACAGAGATCTGTAGCGTCTGCCAGACGGGAGAAGTTGGAACATGTTGTGACCCGGGTGTGTGGAGTCTGTGATGATTTTTCCAGCCCGTTTCCTGGTTCTTGTGTGGTACAAGTCCTGAATGGAGGGCAGTGAAGCCCCAATGACTTTCTCAGCCGTCCTCACTGTTCGCTGCAGCCTGTTCCTGTCCTGCCTTGTGGCTGCTCCAAACCAGACTGTGATGGATGTACACAGGATGGACTCAATGACTGCAGTGTAGAACTGGATCAGCAGCTCCTGAGGCAGGTCCAGCTTCCTCAACTGGCGTAGGAAGTACAGTCTCTGCTGGGCCTTTTTGAGGATGGAGGTGATGTTGTGCTCCCACTTCAGGTCATGTGAGATGGTGGTTCCCAGGAACCTGAAGGACTCTACCGTAGACACGGGGCTGTTGAAGATTTTGAGGGGCAGCAGTTCTGGGGGGTGTCTCCTGAAGTCCACTCTCATCTCTACTGTCTTCAGTGTGTTCAGCTCCAGTTTGTTCAGGCTGCACCAGGACATCAGTCGTTCCACCTCCTGTCGGTACGCAGACTCGTTGTCATCACTGATAAGTCCAATGACTGTAGTGTCATCTGCGAACTTCAGGAGTTTAACAGACGGGTCATTAGAGGTGCAGTCATTGGTGTATAGAGAGAAGAGCAGTGGAGAGAGCACACAACCCTGAGGGGCACCAATGCTGATGGACTGTGAGGAGGACATGATTTTCCCCAACTGCACCTGCTGCGTCCTGCCTGACAGGAAGCTGGTGATCCACTGACACTTGGCAGGAGAAACAGTGAGCTGGGAGAGTTTGGTGGAGAGAATGTCTGGGACAATGGTGTTAAATAATAATAATTGACCATTATTAATGGCCAATAATAATGATAATTGTCTAAAAAGGATGATGTTTGTCAGGAAAAAAATCAGCAGTTACTGTTACAGTAATGGAGCTCTTCACAGCTAAAACACAAATTGTCAGAAGCAGAAAGAACAGTTTATTGTAATGGTTAACATTTAAAAAACATAAATGAAGTATAATCCAGTGTTAAAATGAAGGCCTAGCATTGATTGAAGAAATATAAATTTCCTGCTGTCTTTCATGCCAGAGTTTTTAATGAAAACCACCAAACAATGAGCCCAGAGTTAGTGTTGGATAAAAATATCCTCTATTCATCTTACTTTTTCAAAAGAACCACACTCGATTGCAGGAGAAAAGTTCTATTTTACTTGAAAGGACAAATTTTCACCACAGGTTAAGTATATGTATATATGCATGGAGTCCAGTCACAAGAATCTGCCACGGACAGTGTGCGAGGTTTGTTTTATATGCTTATCAGCTCTCCCAGCTCACAGACTGGCATCCTTGGACTGCCATGTGCATGCAGTGTCAAATCTACTCCTGGTCCAGTTCTCTCTGCTAACTCAAACACATGGTTCATGGGCGAACATTATCAACATAGAACTTAAAAAACGAGAGCCATCATGATCAAACTTTTTAAAATGTCATTTTCCACAATCAAATGGATTTAGAGGCTGGACCCAGGAATTCAGAACAAACACCACAAGGAGCTTGAGTCAAGAAATATTAACAAAAAGATGAGAGAAGCTGACGTGGAAGCAAAACTTACAAGGGCAACTCAAGGAGACCATGCGGAGAACCAGGCATGGCACAAACACACGCAATGCTCTGACCGAAGAAGGAATGGAAACTGAGGGTCTTTGTGGACAGGAGCTGAAGAGTTAGAAACACCTGAAGAAAATGACAACTGAGAACAGGTGGTAGTGGGCGGGGCAGGAGCTGAGAGGCTTAAACTAATGGAGGAAAGGTGAATTGGGAAAGTGAGTGGAAACCATAAAAAAACAATGATGATGATGATAAATTTATTTCAGTCAGACATTTCACCAACAAAACATAATAATAAAGACGTTTATGTTTCTATGTGTAGATACATAATCTTAATATTATATAAACATACCCAATTTTTGTATGCTAAGATACATTTTTTTTCCTTTCCCCTAATGGTGACTGTGAGTCTGAAAAGGAGTATGATAAAGTTTAACTTATATTATCATACCCCTTATCCATTCATTAATTCATAGCATAAATAGTCTTCCTGTTGCCAGTATCCTTTCCAATTTTTTTATTATTAATAATAATAATAATAATAATAATAATAATAATAATAATAATACCAAAGCAATGACAAGGCAATGACAGTGAGACCTGGAGGGGTGTGGTTGGTAGGAACGGCCCCCCTGATCTGAACCCGAGTGGTGTTCTGTTATTGGACTTCTGTGCTCGTCATGGATTGTCCATAACGAACACCATGTTCAGGCATAAGGGTGTACATATGTGCTCTTGGCACCAGGACACCCTAGGTCGCAGTTCGATGATCGACTTTGTTGTCGTCTCATCTGATCTGCGGCCGCATGTCCTGGACACTCGGGTGAAGAGAGGGGCGGAGCTGTCCACTGACCACTACCTGGTGGTGAGTTGGCTCCGATGGTGGGGGAGGATGCCGGTCAGACCTGGCAGACCCAAACGTATTGTGAGGGTCTGCTGGGAACGTCTGGCAGAGTCTCCCGTAAGACGGAGCTTTAACTCCCACCTCCGGGAGAGCTTTGAACACGTTCCGAGGGAGGCGGGGGACATTGAGTCCGAGTGGGCCATGTTCCGCGCCTCTATTGTCGAGGCAGCTTATCAGAGTTGTGGCCGCAAGGTTGTTGGTGCCTGTCGTGGTGGCAACCCTCGAACCCGGTGGTGGACACCGGCGGTGAGGGATGCTGTCATGCTGAAGAAGGAGTCCTATTGGGCCTTTTTGGCCTGTGGGACCCCGGAAGCAGCAGATAGGTACCGACAGTCCAAGCGGCATGCGGCTCGGGTGGTTGCTGAGGCAAAAACTCGGGCGTGGGAGGAGTTCGGAGAGGCCATGGAGAATGACTTCCGTACGGCTTCGAGGCGATTCTGGTCCACCATCCGGCGTCTCAGGGGGGGAAAGCGGTACGCGACCAACACCATTTATGGTGGGGATGGCGTGCTGTTGACCTCAACTCGGGATGTTGTGAGTCGGTGGGCGGAATACTTCGAAGACCTCCTCAATCCTACTGGCACGTCTTCCACTGAGGAAGCGGAGCCTGGGGACTTTGGGTCGGGCTCTCCAATCTCTGGTGCTGAGGTCACCGAGGTGGTTAAAAAGCTCCGCGGTGGCAGGGCTCCGGGGGTGGATGAGATTCGTCCTGAGTTCCTTAGGGCTCTGGATGTTGTGGGGTTGTGTTGGCTTACGCGACTCTGCAATATCGCGTGGACATCGGGGGCAGTTCCCTTGGATTGGCAGACTGGGGTGGTGGTTCCCCTATTCAAAAAGGGGGACCGTAGGGTGTGTTCCAACTATAGGGGGATCACACTCTTAAGCCTCCCTGGTAAGGTCTATTCAGGGGTTCTGGAGAGGAGGGTCCGTCGGATAGTCGAACCTCGGATTCAGGAGGAGCAGTGTGGTTTTCGTGCTGGTCGTGGAACACTGGACCAGCTCTACACCCTCAGCAGGGTCCTGGAGGGCGCGTGGGAGTTTGCCCAACCAGTTTACATGTGCTTTGTGGACTTGGAAAAGGCATTCGACCGCGTCCCTCGGGGGGTTCTGTGGGGGGTACTCCGGGAGTATGGGGTACCAGGCCCATTGATATGGGCTGTTAGGTCCCTGTACGACCGGTGTCAGAGCTTGGTCCGCATTGCCGGCAGTAAGTCAGGCTCGTTTCCAGTGAGAGTTGGACTCCGCCAAGGTTGCCCTTTGTCACCGATTCTGTTCATAACTTTTATGGACAGAATTTCTAGGCGCAGCCAAGGTGTTGAGAGGATCCGTTTTGGTGGCCTTAGAATCGCTTCTCTGTTTTTTGCAGATGATGTGGTCCTATTGGCTTCATCAGATCGTGATCTACAGCTTTCGCTGGAGCGGTTTGCAGCCGAGTGTGATGCGGCCGGGATGAGGATCAGTTCCTCCAAATCCGAGGCCATGGTCTTGAGCCGGAAAAGGGTAGCATGCCCTCTCCGGGTCGGGGAGGAGGTCCTGCCCCAAGTGGAGGAGTTTAAAGGGGACCAAATGTAGGATATATAATTTTTTGTGATGTATCTGTGTGCTATCCAGACCATTTTCAGTCAATTTTATACACAAAATAATGATTAGATAATAAAATATCCCCTTTCTAATTCTGCCAAATTTCACTTCCGTTCAAAACAGGCTGTTTATGATAATGAGCTCGGAAGTGCACGCCCGTCAAAACTCTGTCTCCGCCCTCTGTAACTGCCAGTATCTCAAATCTGTTGTTGTTTTAAAATTAGCCTTTTTTTATTACTTGTTTGACTTACTGTTAGTGCTAGCTTAAAAAATAACTTACCGAAAGCTGTTTGTGTGCGCCGCCATTAGCTGCTCCTTTTTATCATGCCCTCCCGAATCCGAGCTCTTCCTCCTCCTTCGGTAACAAACAGCCCGCGTAGCTCCTGCTAGTTGCATGCAGCGCTTTGGTCCACGGTTGCACATCCAATCCAGACAAACGCAAAGAGTGTTTCCAGTTAATTTGTCCATATGAGGCAACCTAACCTCTGACCGGACCGGACCCACACTGTCCTCAAAAGCCAGCAGCTAACTGCAGCCCGATCTCTCCGGAAAAAAAAAAAAAAAAGATGCCGCGACCGGGAAGCGAACCCGTGTCCTTCGGATAACGAGTCCAATTCACTACCTCTAGACCAACCGGGCAGTTATGCAAAAAGCAGTCTTTCATCGTATAAGAAACAATCACAACCACCTACATTTAGAACGCTGAAGTTTTGATTAGATTTTGATGAAGTGAAAGGTATTCTTAAAATAAATAAGTTGCTAATCTGAAAATATATCGATCAGTGGTGCTTGATGGTACAGACTGTCGTCCCGCGAGTAAGTGTGTGTGTGTGCACAGTTTTCTGCCGGCTGCGCGTTGGGAGCGATATTACACTAAAAATTGAACTAAAACGTAAAAATAACAATTATAAAGTATTATTATGTCGATGTATATATCTAGTTTCACCCCGATTTCTCCGAAACAAAAGGCTTTAAATAAAAAGGGGGAAAAAAACGATGCCGTTGACAGGACGCGAACTCTAGTCTCCTGCGTGCCGCTCAAGTGTCGTAACCGCTCGACCAAACTGACAGTTGTGTAAGAGCAGTCCTCCATCATATAAGAAACAAGTCCAAACCGCGAGAGTGTGTGTGCACAGTTTCAACGAGACAGAGTTCATTCAAACAAGGTAATAAAACATTCTGGTTTTACTCAAGATGTGCTGCTGGCTGGAGCAGGGCTGAGCCCATAGCCCCCCCGGGGGCTAAATAAATGAATAAATAAATAAATGACCGCCAGGTCAGTTCCTAAACTGCTCGGCAACCGTGACGTCTTTTATAGTGAAGTGGGTTGAGCCGCACCAGGGGTTGCTAGGTGAGGGGCTGGACTCAGGTTTGGTGTGGGTTGTGGCTGCGGTTTGTGACGTCACAAACCGCAGGAAGTGCAATCGGAGTGTTTCTACCAAAGATAAATAAATATACTTATAGTAAATAAACCACTGGGTGCATTTTTTTGGCCTTAGGACTGTTTCTTTATGAAGTAAATACCCAAATTTGAGTAAAAAAAACATTAAAAAGTGAATTTTGAATATGTGGTCCCCTTTAAGTATCTCGGGGTCTTGTTCACGAATGAGGGAAAACTGGAGCGTGAGATCGATAGGCGGATAGGTGCAGCATCTGCAGTGAAGCGGGCGCTGTACCGGTCTGTCGTGGTGAAGAGAGAGCTGAGTCGAGAGGCAAAGCTCTCAATTTACCGATCGCTCTACGTTCCCACCCTCATCTATGGTCATGAGCTTTGGGTTGTGACTAGCCTGGCCCTCGCCTTCCTGCATAGCTCCGCTCAATTCTCATTTCCCTTCACTGCACAGTCTGGGATTTCTCTCATAGACAAGGATTTCTCCGGTAGATTTTTGACCGGACCAATCAGAGAGCAGAAGGCGGAGTTTTGAACGACGTCGACTAACGTCGTCAGTTAAAATGGCTGCCGCCACGAAGGAATTTTCATGAAAACAAGGTAAAAAACTATTATTTCTTTGCTGAGAAAAATATATTTCTTAGCTGACGTTATATCAGAAGTGTTCCTGAGCAATCAGAGAACAGAAGGCGGAGTTTTGAACGACGTCGACTGACGTCGTCAGTTAAAATGGCTGCCGCCACGAAGGAATTTTCATGAAAACAAGGTAAAAAACTATTATTTCTTTGCTGAGAAAAAATATATTTCTTAGCTGACGTTATATCAGAAGTGTTCCTGAGCTTAACAGTTCCTAAATCAATTCACGAAATGGTCAAATCTGCTGGATTTAAATAGTTTCGGTTTGACATTTTCCAAACAGCCTCGGGTGCGCTACGAAAATAAATGATAAAAAATCAAATTTTATCTCAAATGTTTCATCCAGGCCAACAGTCAGTAAATTAGAGCCATATAATTACACACTGGTAGCAGAAAAAATATCCACCGAGTGGTTTCTGAGCTGTTTATCTGAATAGCCTGGACCTCGCCAGGCTAAACTAACAAAACTCCGCCTTCTGTTCTCTGATAGGTCCATTCAAAAATCTACTGGAGAAATCCTCGTCTATGGGACAAGTCCCAGACCCTAGTACAAAGCGAAGTGAAGGACAGGGTCTGGTTTTAACCAGGCTAGGTTGTGACCGAAAGAACAAGATCTCGGATACAAGTGGCTGAAATGAGTTTTCTCCGCAGGGTGTCTGGACTCTCCCTCATGCCTCCTACCCACTGCCCCCTTTGTCGAGCGGCCGAAGCGGCCGGTTTACATTCAAAGTCTATGGAGGAGACGCGTGGAGTCACGGCGAACAAGGAAGCGGCGAGATTCGAGTGATCGAAGCGGCGCGACGGCAGCCTGCACACGCACGCGCGCGTCGCCGTCGAGCCGCAGACGTCCCAAATGTTGATCTCTGGCGGCTCGACGCATCCGGCAAACAGTCGGGAGAGCCTCGCTATCTGATTACACAACCACAACGGGACTTTTTTCGGACTTTTTAAACTCACCGGATCGAGCCTCCAGGAATTGGACCCAAACTCCGGTAAGAAACGTGGCATTTTTACAGTTGCTGCTGACAGGCTGCTGTCCTCTCCAGTGTAGATCACCCCAAACATAAAAAAAAGTTTTAATCTCATCGAAGACCGTCGGAGGTGCAGTTAAAACAACAACTGAACCCGGAAAACAAGCCAGAGACCCCTCCCTCTGCTACCCCCTAGTGTACGTCATCAGACGGTGTTCAGTGGTTCAGTGGAACCGTGACCAGCGGCCAAAAGGGGACGGCAGGAGCGTTTGCAGTTGTGCGGTGGGTAAGAGGCATTAGAGATAGGGTGAGAAGCTCAGTCATCCGGGAGGGACTCGGAGTAGAGCCGCTGCTTCTCCACATCGAGAGGAGCCAGTTGAGGTGGCTCGGGCATCTGGTTAGGATGCCTCCTGGACGCCTCCCTGGTGAGGTGTTCCGGGCATGTCCCACCGGGAGGAGACCCAGAGGAAGACCCAGGACACGCTGGAGGGACTATGTTTCTCGGCTGGCCTGGGAACGCCTTGGGATTCCCCCAGAGGAGCTGCTCCAAGTGGCTGGGGAGAGGGAAGTCTGGGCCTCCCTACTTAGGCTGCTACCCCCGCGACCCGACCCCGGATAAGCGGACGAAAATGGATGGATGGATGGATGGATGGATGGATGGATAATAATAATAATAATAATAATAATAATAATTAACTATAACAGTATTTTCTGGACTAGATGAAAGTATATACATACTCACATAGATATATACACATCTACCTGTATAAATACATAGATATCATTTACTTTTTTATTACTTACTTATAATAAAACACAAAAAGCTCAAACAATTAAAAATCCAAATAAAAAAACTTACTCTATATTTGTGAGATTTTGTACTGAGTGTTGGGAGTGAACTTCTGCCACAACAACACCAAATTTTACCTCAGTATCGGCATGTTTGACTGAGGACAGCCATTTTTATGATTGCTAATGTCAATTTTCTGTGGTGACCATCTTGAACAAGTCTAACTAAATGTTAACTAGATAATCTAAAAAAGCTAAGTCTCGTCCTCTGGACATCCAAAAAACAAAACAAAACAAAGCAAAAAATGTTTGAATGTCCAGAGGACCAGACTTAGCTTTTTTAGATTTTTCTACCTTGATTATTGAGCATGCATCAGGGTGTTAACTAGAGAAATTGCATTCCCTGCGAAAATGTAATGTGAATGCTTATTCCACAAGAACTTGCTGAAAAATAGCTGAAATGCTGCTGAAATGGAAGAACAAGCCTAAGTTGGCAGAAGAAAGCAGAACAAACACATATTTACTGAATTTGGTTTAAATGAGCACAAAAATTAGTAAATCAGCTTAAAAAAGAAGCTGAAATCAGAAACAAAAAGGCTGAAAAGTAGTTGAAAAGGCAGGAAGAAGCTTAAATTACCAGAAGAAAGTAGAGACAGCACAATTATGCCCAGTTAGACTTAAAGAAGCAAAAATGAACAAACAAAAATAGAAATTATCTGAAAAAAGCTGAAATTAGCAGGTGAATAGTAGCTAAAAACAAAGCATAACTAAGCCTAAATTACCAGAAGGAAGTGGAAAGAGCACAAATTTGCTGATTTAGGCTGAAAAAATATGAAATGAGTGCAAAAAATGTGAAATTAGCGGAAAAAGCTTAAATTCGCTTAAAACAGCTAAATAGTAGCTGAAATCGCTGAAATGGTTGAAACTAGTTAAAATAAGCTGAAAGGAGCTTAACAAGTTGAAAATAGCAGAAAGAAGTTAGAAAAAGCACCAAAATGTTGTGGTTAGCAGAAAAAAATCTGAAAGGAGCACAAAACAGCTGAAAAAAACAGCTGAAAGTAGCTGGGGAAAATGTTCAAATGTGCACAAAGAAGCTGAAAGAAGCTGAAGCAGTACAAAATGTGAAAAGAGCAGTAAAAGGTTGTAAACACATCTAAAGATTTGAAAGAGGTAAAATGCCTGAAAAGGCTAAATGTTTCAAAAAGCTAAAGTTGCACCAACACCAACAGTCATAGCAGGATTGTCCTGAAAGAGCTGAACGTTCTGATTTGTTGAAATAGCTTGAAAACTGTGGGACGAGAACGTTGCTGAAAAATGCACAGAATAATTTAAAGAACCCGGAATAATACATACAAACAGGATCATAAAAGTGTGAATGCTTAAGTCATAGATGTACATCCATTGATTGCTTTTTAACAGTTTTGCCTAAAATCTGTCCAGTGGTTCATAAGATATGTTGCTTTAAAAACAAACAAAGACATAAAATAAAATAAAAGTTATCCTTTTTTTCCTTTGTGAACTGTTTCGATGAAGCATTTACAATTTCCATGCATCGGTTCTGATTGGCCTCGGAGCTAAATGCTGTTTATACGCCACCTTCCTTCTTCTGACTGCTGCCACATGAAAGCGATTTGCAGGCACTGTAGGAGAACATGGATCAAGAAGATATAAATGTGTATGGGAGAACTCTGCCCGAGGCTTGAACATTTAAATGCAGCCGTGTTTAAGGTTCAAATCCTGCACCGTGTGTGTTTTTCTTACATTTCGGATCAGAGGAAGCACAAACGATTATTTACACATTCAAGCGATTGTTCTGTCCTCAGTTTCTCTCTGGCAGGATAAAAGTAATCTGCAACCACAAAAGAACAAGAGAAGAAGAAGTCCCGTTTCATTTCTTCCCCCACGCTCCCATCTTTTCATGGTTTCCATGGAAACAGCTCAGCCCGGTGACTGAGGTTCACCGCTGAGAAACGTGGTGAAACAGACCAGAATGACCCAACAGGAACAGACTCAGAAAAGACAAAACCCCGGTGATCGCCACGTCCTGGTGTGAAATGCGATGACATCATCTCTGCACCGCACCGGTGGAGGCTTGGTACCACCAGAGAAGTCAGGTGTAAGATATACGAAAAATTTAGTGAAGAAATTGAACATCGTGAAAAAAACAAAGTTGAATTTGTCGAAGATGCGAGAAAAAAGGAGGGATGGTGCAAAACTACCCAAATATTTGAGAATTTCATCCAACTGTGGCATTCTGGAAGTTACTAAACGCAAAGTTTGACTGGGAAACAAGCCCCAACGTGGTGTTCAAAATTTGGATTTTTATTGTCCATATGAATATGTTGCCATCAGCCACTTTGAACTTTGAGGTTTTTTTTTTTTTTACAGTTCTGTTAAAACAAATGCTGTCAGATTTAGTTTCATTGTAAAAAAGTTGCAGCTAAAAGGTGTTTGCTTGTTTTCCCTGTTAGTAAAATACCTCATGATCTAAAATATGGTGTGCCAAATCGTCATCGTCACGTGCACTCTGAATTTCAGAGTTCTTTAGAAGCACGAGATAAATTTGGTTTAAGCACACATCTTCTACTCCTCCATGCAATGCTTGGCCTTTAAATGTATAACAGTTTTTTTTTTTTTTCCCCAAATTACTAAAAATAATTAGATACCATTTATTTTATAAGAATACTGCTGCTGTCTGCAGAAACACTCAGGACATGATGATGTAGCATTTTGGAGAATTGTGAGGCCGATTACTTCAATTTCCAAATTATTTTTTTATTACCTTCACGCAGAGCTCGTCTCAAACAGAATCGTCCTCAAGCCGCTGCGATGACTGAACACTTTAATTTTTCTTTATTCTCTAATAACAGCAGCAGCTGTAACTGTTGAATCTCGTGTGTTTATGGCGCTGACAAAAAGAAAGCCACTTGTCTTGATGTCATAACTAACATGCGTGTAATTATGCTACAGTGGTGCTGGAAAGGGTTTGAACATTTAGAATGTTTTATATTTCTGCATAAACATGACCTAAACGTCATATTTTAAGACAAGTCCTAAATGCAGATAAAGAGAACCAAGTTAAACAAATGAGACAGAAATATTATACTTGGTCATTTATTTACTGAGGTAAATGATCAAATATTACATATATGTGAGTGGTAAAAGTATGTGAACATCTGAGATTAAAACTACTAATGACAAACAGAACTATAGATCATGGCACGAACAAATACACGGACACAAGTAGTTACCTATCACTTCTCACCTGACTTTCACAGAGACAGGAAGTCAAATGTGTAAGTATATACTGTAAAAGTAACTACAAGTAAAGTTAAAGTATTAAGACTATAAATAATATATTTTTTAAATCTAACAAGGAAGTAACAATGAAGTGCTATTAGTCAAAACTAATATGGTGGTTTTTATTTGAGGCTCTAACAATGACACCTGCTGCTTAAATTACAGTGTTCCCTCGCAGTTCATTTATCGTGGACTCGCCCTATCGCGGTTTTTCAAAATAAGATTGGACATGACACGCAATTGGCTGTTTGATGGGTGAGCCGCATGATCATGGAATTTTTATTTAAAATAAATTATTTTAAATCATTTAGCACCTGCTGCATCTTTGTGAAGCCCTTCCTGCAGGATAAGCTTCCTGCTGCAGCTGATCAGCTGATCTTCACGTAGAGCAGTGATAGATATATATTTTTTTTATCCAGCCCAGGGGGTCTGCAACCTGTGACTCTGGAGTCACATGCGGTTCTTTGGTCCCTCTGCAGTGGCTCGTTCAAATTTTGACCAAAACTGACACAAAAATGAATTTTATTGGTTATAACAACAAAAAAGGATTAGTTCCAAATGTTTTCCTGTCATTTATTTTGCAAATATGTGAAAACTGGAGCAAGTACAACAAGTAAAACATACTTTAACTTGATAGCATTTATATCTTTTTAAGAACTGTCTGCAGTTTATAGAACTTTAAAAAATAAAAATAAAAACTGAATTCCCCCCCCCCCCCTTCTTTACAAGAATCTGGTATTTTTCTTTATTAAATGTTAAGAATCGTTATGCATTTTTTGCTTTATAATGTCACCCCTAGTGGCCACAAAAGTCTCCTCCAGCAAACCTAAAGTGGCCCATGAGTTGATAACAGTAATTACAAGTTTTTGTTTTTTTTTCAAAAAAATGCAAAAAGCTTCATTTCTGTAACTCCTGCATTCTGAAAAGCTTTAGGATTCTTTGAGATTTTAACCAAAGATGTTGCTCTATTAACAGATTTGCAAGTTATGCCCACCTGATGTCCTTTTGGAGCCAGATAGAACCAGCCACAAATGACATCATTCGTGTGACCAGAGCTCAGATTATTCGATCTGTTGTTTCAACAGTAAGCTTTTACTCTCTCTCTTATTTGAATATGTATTGATGTTTTAGTTACAAACATCGCACAACGCTGTGATTTTAATCTTTGGTTATATTAAAGCATAAACATTATTTTTATTTGCAGTCTCTCCAGCCCATTGATGATTTTTTTCTCTTTATGACATACTTATCACTGGGGCCAGTGCAGAAAGACCTAGCTCACAAATTTAAGATCCATCAGTCCACTGTGAGCCGTATCATCACCACCTGGGCTAACTTCCTTTACACGGTGCTTGGAGCAATTGGCATCTGGCTGGATGAGGAGACAGTTAAGCAGAATCTACCTGAAGTCATACCTGCCTTCCTGAAGAAGAAGAAAGCAGCTGTCAGGAGCAGATGTTAAGAAGACACAGTCACAGGAACACTGCAGCACTGGCAAAGAAGGCTCACCAGCGTCTCTACTTTCTCCGCAAGCTGAAAAGGGCTGGAGCTTCAACCCCCATCATGAGCACCTTCTACAGAGGTGCCATAGAAAGTGTCCTGACCAGCTGCATCACTGTGTGGTTTGGTGCATGTACTGCATCCTGCCGCAAGAGCCTCCAGCGCATTGTGAGAGCAGCTGAGAAGATCGTGGGCACCTCCTTGCCCTCACTGCAGGACTTACACAGCAAACGCCTCACTCGGAAAGCCCACCGCATGGCAGGTGATCCCACACACCCACTACACAGCTGCTTCAGACTGCTGCCATCAGGGAGGAGACTGAGGAGTCTCCAGGCTCGAACCAGCAGACTGAGAGACAGCTCTGTTCATCAGGCAGTCAGAATGCTAAACACTCTGCCTGCTCTGCCCCCCCTCCCATTTGAACTGCCTTAACACTAAAACTTTCTCACACATTATCACTCAACACAAAGTTTTTCACTAAACTCTCGGTCATGTGCTCATACAGTTTGCACTAATTCTCATACTTGCACTAATGTCTGTATTACATCACTGCCTATAATCATAATACTGTTTACATTCTCTGTTTACATTTATTAATACTGTTTACTTTTATTACTACTGCTTACATGTAATTACTACTGTTTACATTTATTTACACTACTCTAATATCTACACCACTGCTGGTACATATACAGTGTGCTCTGAACGGTCTTATTTAGGGATGCCCAATGTGCCTTACTGCATATGCCACTTTTTGCCTCTATAACAACATCAACTACTACCTCATACATATACTGTGTACATTGACTCATACGCTGCTTTGCCACTTTGCAAATGTCAATGCTAGAAACCTTTAGTTTATT
The DNA here is from genome assembly GCA_038048925.1 of Garcialebias charrua. Lineage (NCBI taxonomy): Eukaryota > Metazoa > Chordata > Actinopteri > Cyprinodontiformes > Rivulidae > Garcialebias > Garcialebias charrua. The sequence continues at coordinate 18,435 of JBBPBX010004339.1, read as the reverse complement.
TTAGTTATACTTTTTATACTCTTTTTTTTGTGCTAGTATGCAAAAACTCAGGACAGTATTATGTTCATTAAATGTTTAATGTTTTAGTTTTAGAGTTGGTGTGGATTTTCATGCTCTTGCACCGCTATGCAAAAAAAAAAAAAACTCAGGACAATGTTAGTTTTACTATTTTATGCTTATGTCTATTATTATATGTTTCAGTGTTTCAATGTTTAGATGTTTACTGTTGCACCGAGGGACTGAGAGAAACGCAATTTCGGTCCTGTGTATGTCCTGTACAGTACATATTGCAGATCTGACAATAAAGTTGACTTTGACTTGACTATTGCAAGGCTCAGAGTTCACGTGGAGCGTGTGATCAGAAGGGTTTAGGTGCACAAACTCTTCAACACCGAGATCCCCTTGTCCCTAACTGGCTGCATTAACCCGCTTTTTGCTGTGGCCTGTGTCCTGGTCAACTACCAGAATGGGCCCCTCGTTAAAACCTGGGCCAGAAAATGACTGTTTGTATATACAATTGTTTAAAAAATATATATATATAGTTGCCTCAATTGATTTTGAAGTAATTTGCTCATTTTAATGTAATTTACAATTTTTTTTGTATTTTTTGTTGTACTGTATAACAATCTTCTAACAGTATATTAATTTTACATTCGTCTAATCTAATACTGTGTATTTCTAGTTGTTTATAACTTTACAAGAATCATTTGTTTTTAAGTATGTTGATAATTTAATGGCTTTTTCATTATCAATTGTGAGTTGTCCAAATAAGATCCACCAATTTCATATTTTGTGAAATCTTTACTGTTAAATAGTTGTCCCAAACCTGTTGCACATTTGTGTATATGTATATAAAAAATCTTCACAAAAACAAATCTATTTTTTTTAAATCTTGAAACAATCACAACAATTGCTTTGTAATGGAAACAAAAATAGCTTCTGAAGGAAACAAAAATATTTGCATTACAACATGAGCAATTAACATATTAAGGATACTACAATTACAGCAACTTAATTTTACTGTAAATACTGTTGAACAAGTAATATTAACTTGACAACTTTGTGTTTTTAATTTTAACCAACAGATAGGTATTTTGAGAGGTAAGTACAAAAGAAAAACAAATCACATTTCTGTTTCAGAGTGGTCAGCATTACCTCATCCCTATGAACGCGCTGCACAAACATGTCATCATTAGCACATACAACAAAATCACACCATGACATTCCAGTGATGAGCAGCTGCCCCTGTATCTGCCAGTAATATGAATGACTTTTCTTAAAGGGGACCACATGTAAGTATTTAAAATTTTTATGTTATGTCTGTGTGCTATCTTGACAATATTAATTCATTTTAATACACAAAATAATTCTTAGATAATTAATTATACCCTTTTTAATTCTGCCAGTTTTAACTTTCGTTTTGAACGACCGGTTTCTGATAGAAGTTCTGAAGTCCACGCCCTTCAACGATCTGTTTACGCCCTCTGCACAGCCAGTATCTGTAATGTGTTGTTGTTTTAAAATTAGCTCGTTTTTTATTACTCATTTGACTTACTGTTAGTGTTAGCTTAAGATAACTTACCGAAACCCGTCTGAGCGCGCCGCAGTTTGCTGCTCCTTTTAGCATGAGACCACCCGAATCCGATGCTAATGTTAGCTTGTTCCTCTTCCGGTTTTCGCCAGCTCCGCTCGTTGCACGCGGAGACTTTGAGAGTTATCGCTGTTCCAGTCAAGACACACAAAGTTCACCAAGTGTCTCCCGTAAATTAATCGGTAAAGAGAAGGTCCTCGCTGTTGCGAGGCTTCTGCCAGGCTGCTGCGAGGCTGCACAGTTGAAGCTCCGCTCCATCGCGCCAGAAGAGGGGCTCGTTGACGCCGGTCCCTACGTCGGGGGTCTGCTCGTTTAATTTTTGCCGGCTGCGCGTTTGGAGCGATCGCAAATACACTAAAAATTGAACTAAAACATAAAAATAACAATTATACTTTATTTATAAAGCCATTTAAAAAACCACAGCTGCAACAAAGTGCTGTACACATGAAATTAATAACATATAAACAAAAGATGAGATGAAATCATGAAAAACAACAGTCATGTGTTTAATACAGAAGTGGGTTGAGCCTAACCAGGGGTTGCTAGGTGAGGGGCTGGACTCATGTTGGGGTGGGTTGTCCTCGCGCCTGTGACGTCACAAGCGCGATTGACTTCCAGTTTATTTCAAAAACGAGCCGTTTTTATCACAGTAAAATAAATCTACTTAGAGTAAATAAACCACTGGGTGCATTTTTTTGGCCTTTGGACTGTTTTTTTATGAAGTAAATACCCAAAGTTGAGTAAAAAAACATTAAAAAGTGAATTTTGAATGTGTGGTCCCCTTTAAGTTTGTGCTGGCCTTGTTCCACCATTAAGTATCCACAGTCGATGTAGCTCTGGGCGTTTGGACACTTAATTTCCACCAAGCCAAATGCTGGTCTCTCCAGTGGATCATACACCAGTCCATCAGGTGATGCTCCCAACCATGGCGCATCTGGATGCACAACAAGCCCACACTGCGTTGTGTTCACATTTTTCATGGTTGCATAGTCGTTCAAAGCTCCTGCTTCCATGTCAAGCCCTCTCTTCATGTGTGAAGTTGCTCTTACTCCCCGGATGATTCTCTCTGCCAAATTGTCAGCTGATTTGTCACCTCGCACATGACACACCTCTCTGAAGTGAGATGCTGTCACCCTCTCCTTCCTTAGAAGATGCCAATCAGGTGCTGCACTTTGACCTCTTGTTGAAGCTTCTATTAGACGAGACTGTGACAGTGTCACACTCAGTGAGTGCAGATGAAGTTGTTCCTGGCTCGTTGGTACAAAACTACAGTCAGTTGGTGTGATGTGGTAGTCGTCCAGTGGTAACTTTGGATAAGGTGGTGCATCTTCATGTATCGTCTTGCCATGAGGAAACAATGGAGGATGGTGATAAGACAGAAAACTGAGAGTCCACAAGAGGTTTATCCGTGGAGATGTTCATGTGGCAGATCAAGGGTAGGATTTCTGGCTCAAATGCAGCATAGTGAGGAGAAGGGTTCAGAGTGGACGGGGCTGGCAGCTCACCACTGTATCCCTTGTAGAGAGTGGATCTAAAAAATAAATTAGAGTGGATATTTAAATAATGTAAGGTGTAGTGATAATATTCTATGTTTGACCTAATTATCTTTTACAAATGTAAGAAAGGAGTATGAAATAATTAAAAAACATTTTGAATGTGTTCTTACACAAGGGATTTAGTTTGATTTGGTGTACTGTAGAACATTAAGTACCATGTAATAAAAGATAGTTCTTGCAAGTACCGCCAGACTTGAAACTTGTTAAAAATTAATAAACTACAGTAGAACTAAAATATGACTTTTTCTTAAACAAGGACATACCACAAATGTGTAGTACAGTATACCTTATTCCACTAGTTGAAGTAGCTCCTGATTTGGCCTTGAGAACTGCCATGCCATCCACTGGTCCAGGCTTTACTCCCTACAAAATACATCAAACATTACTTATAAGTACTTTAGAGAAAAGAACACTGCAAAAAAAACAAATAAAAAACAAACAAACAAACAATACAAACCATGGTTCGAGGTTTGTGCCACTTTTGTTCAGTTTCAGTGCATGACAGGACAGGTGGCACGGCTGACATCCCACTCTGTGAATAATGTGCAGTTTGGTACAGGAGGGCAACTAAATGGTTGCACATTGCTTTCCCAGCAACACAAGAACAGGAACTCCTTGTCAGCACAACAGGTGCTGCATCACGCAGTGTAAGCTGAAATACAGAATGAACTTTAGACACGTAAATTCAAAATAATGTTTAATGCAAAATAGTTTAAGCCTTGTGCTCAAAAGCAGTGTAAAAGTGAGCTTAATAGGTCCTCTGTAAGTTGTAAATATACATTTAAAATGTTGTTTACATCATTATTGGTCTTAAATCTTCCAGCGATCTGTGTTAAATAACCTACTCAGCTTGCTTGCCACTGCTTACCACCTTTTCAGTCGTCTGCTTAACTTAACTATACAATTATACAGATACAAGCTGTGTAATTGTATTCCAGAGTGAAATGTATTAATATTACATTGCAGAACATGATCAACTGAATTTGGAACAACAGAACAAGTCCAACAGGACGGAACGATAGATCTTGTTTGGTATCCCTACTCTCAGTTGGTGAGGAGCCTCAGATTTCTTCATTGAGTGATAACACAGAGCTCTTACTGTCTCTTCCCCTGTAAAGCAGCTTTTACCTGACACTGGATATTACAAACAGATGTGTGAAACATTAGTCTGCAAAAGTAATGTCTTCAAAACACTCACAGCTTTCTAGTCTTCGGTCAAGGAGTTGTGATGCTAGTTATGAGTTAGCATTAGCGACCTACCTTCAAAGTTTGTTATGTACGAACAAACATAAAATTTGAAGCCTTTATCCATTAAGCTCTGTGGAGCTGAGCTTGAGAAACGAACAATGCGTCTTACATCATTCACGGAAATTTTGGGAAGTTCCAACAAACAACGAGTAAACGCAAGAGACTCAGCCATTGCCTTTCAAACTTAGCGCTCCGCTAGCATCCGCTCTGAACCGGAAGTTCTAATGGTCTATTAATCAAACACGGAAGTGTAGCGTGCATAGAGCCCATTGCTTTAATTTTTTTTTCAAGCAGGGTATCTCGGCTAGGTCCTTTTATGGGAAAATAAAGTGTAGTGGACCTGACCTTGGTCTACTGTGATGCAAGGATACACCTTCGGCTCTTTGAATTGTTCCAGTGATACCTTTTACTGATCCTCTCAGTAAAACAGACATTAACACAGTTATTCCATTTAGTTTGAATCTAAGAACAAAATCACTCACAAAGAGACTATTTCTACTCTTTTAATTTTGTTCTAATACAAATATAATCAAAGCATCACCTATGTTATTCATATGAGCAGTGTTGGAACCTTAGTTTAGAACCTTCAGTTTATTTTATAGATATACTTTTTATACTTTTTATACTACTATGAAAAAACTCAGGACAGTATTACACTTTTATTATTTCATTTTATGCTTATGTTCATTGGGTGTTTGGTGTTTTAGGGGTGTTTGGTGTTTCAGTGTTGGTGTAAATTTTCATACTTTTATACTACTATGAAAAAACTCAGGACAGTGTTACACTTTTACTATTTTATGCTTATGTTTATTAAATGTTTTAGTGTTTAGTGTTTAGATGGTTACTGTTGCACCGAGGGACTGAGAGAAACGCAATTTCAATCCTGTGTATGTCCTGTACATATTGCAGTTCTGACAATAAAGTTGACTTTGACTTTGACTTTTGACTTTGTACTCTACAATATGTTTTATGATCATATATGTCATAATGCTGGTTTACTCTGTACTAAGATGGTGCCCAAACTGTGTTTAAGTTGAAGGTCTATGTCAGAGTGGCCTGTTAGTTTTGTTTAGAAATGGACAAACAGCTGTCCCCGTACGGGCCACCAATATGTAGGATATTTAGTCAGTGTCAAACTGACACACTTTACCTTAATTAATTACTTATCCAGGTTGAATAGTAATTCACGGATTCTATTTCTTTTCAGGATTACCATAACAACTTTGTGATCAAATGATGGACAGTAAACTATAAAGTGACAATGGAAACATTAATTATAGTTGGCCTACCAGAGGTACTGCCTTTTATTTAAAATAAATCAACTAAAATTAACATAATGTACTTGATTGACTGATTTCAATTGCTTGCAAATTAACTCGTCAACAGATTAATTGGACAACAGAAACAAGTAAATAAGATGACATTTTACTTATATCTGAAGGTTCTTATTTCTTAAAGTTTAGTTACCAGCTTAGAATGGATAAGGGAGAAGTTTAAGAGAAATAGGAGGAGGATGGAAAGATGGAATTATACCTTGAGATGAGTTCTGACAAGAATGACACTCTCCATCAGACTTCTGCTGAACTCCAGGTACGTTTGTATGACGCCTGTCTGGTAAAGAGAAGGCACCAGTCTTTCAGATGCACAGAGTCCTTAAGGCCGAGTTATACTCGCGCTTTGGTCCGCTGGCTGGAGCGCGCGTTGCACGCGCACTGAGCCGTGCGGCTTCATGCATTTACAGTGTCGCCGCCAGGGGCGGCCGCCACTAGAGGGCGCTAGGGGCGCCGCCCCTCTGGAACCTGTGGAGCTCTTCACAATTTGAAGACTTACATTTTTTTTTTTTATAAAAATGAAATAATAAAATAAAAATATTTCGTAATGTATGCATATATGTTTTTAGTTGTGTAGGATAAATGTTTTATGAGTAATGATGAGTTATATTGTTCGTTTCAAAAAACGTTTTCTGATTGTGACGTACTTCCGGTTCTCCGTGGGCGCCGGCAGCTTATCCATTGACTCTCGATATCAGTAGCGCATGCGCAGTTATGTCCCATCTTTACAAAACTATTGGAGTCTTCAGGGCGCAGTTTTCGCCGCCCTCGAGCCTGGACTCGTCTAATGTGAATGCTGCGTATCGACAGCGTGTTTCCGGTTGTTTATTTATTTATTTATTTTTTTAATTTATTTTTTCTTCTGGAAAATCAGCCGTGCAGTGACAAGCAGGCTGGCTGCAGGTACGTTTTGAATCATGAAAGCCCTTTATCTAATGTCTATTTGCATTTCTGACTTATATGCCTCCCAATTTTTATATAGCTGTTTGTGAAAAAAGCCTTCAGCTGACTGTTTATTCTGGTGAATTTGTTTGTGGAGCTAACATGCTAATGCTAGCCTTAATGCTTATATTACCATTAGATTTCAGATTTTAATAGCAGAAAAGACAGTTGTCATGAATGACATTTCACCTGCTCAGTTTTCTCTTCTGCTGCCAGACACGTCATCCATCTAGGATCCATCCATCCATCTAGGATCCATCCATCTAGAGCAGAGCAGCTCTTCTCCACAAGGTGGGATTAACTTATTTTGACAAGTGGTCAATGGTAGGTGGCAGTGGTGGGCAACACTATTTAAAAAATTAGTTCCACAATTTCTAAAACACATTAATTTTTTTAGGTCCACAATTTCAAAAGCACAAATGTCTTATGAAAATTAGGGGAAGCTAATCTAATCCGCTATTTATATATTTATATATTATATATA